>CM041292.1:76766668-76946668 GCA_023052935.1 Piezodorus guildinii | reverse complement strand
TAAATTATTTTTTTTTAATTTACAAACTTTAGTGTTAATACTTCAAAATTTCACTTTCAATTTCATTACAATATATTTGATAATGGTGTAAAATAACTTTATTAAATATAAAGATTTGTTTTTTACTCTGTTTTCCGTTATTCCTTGAGTGAGAAGGGATTATCTCTCCCCCACCCTTTGATTATAGAGTGGTGCCTGTTGAAGAAAATCGACTGAAATAACTACGTTGAGTTCAACGATCTGTCGGATATTGACTTATTTATAAGAGCTCTCAGGGACAGAAGCTGCAACCTATTTTTTTCATTCTCTTCTCAACAGACCATCTGCTGGCTCGGCAAACAAAGGGAGTCCTACAAGGGAACACTTTCGAAACGAATTATTTCTTTTGAGCCCTTGTAGTCTCAGCAAACAACCCTGCATATCTCACGGGCACTTAAACATGGATGACAATTGCAACTTTTGTCTATTAATGTTGTGTATCTTGATAGATTTAGACCGTGACCTTACTAAATAAATTGAATACAAAAATCTTTAATTTTAAATATCACTACACCTCTTTTTAATTCCTTAACGTAAAAGTGACTTATTCAAAGCCTTTAAAATTAGGCAAATAATGTTAATTCATTTCAGGGATTAGGAAAAAAAATAAGACCATATTCATGTAGAATAAATATGGCTTATTGCACATCAACAATTAAATGTGATATGTATTTCAGTATTTATTTGAATATTTAATATTTATATGAAGCTTGAATTGCTAAAATGTTGATTGGTTTGGTTTCATAATGGAAATATTCCAATCATAACCTTATATTTTTTTTCTAGAATATAATTGAAGTATTTTGGTATTTAATTAATGTTTAATAATATTTTATAGGCCATTATAGACTCATATTTATATGAATTGAACCCCGGCTAATACCTGGAAGAAAACTGTCAAATTCCAGTCTGTTTTTACCTGTAAAACTCAAACTACTTGGAAGTAAGGACAGACAGGGTAATTCATCTTCCAAGATTCTGTCAGGTAGAACCAAAGGCACAAAGTGTAAGACAATTGATCTATAAACAAAATCACCTTAAAATTATTCTTTAAATAAATAGCTTACCAGAATTAAATTCAAATGCGACTTGCATTGAAATAACTACCTCGACAATCTGATGAAATTAAATTTGGATAAGCAATGAAAAATTCGATGATTCTATATAATTTGAATACATAATTCAGTTTTATAATTGTCAAAATCAAAGAATTTATCTTTATAAGAATTTATAATGAACATTTCATAGATTAAGTGGGGTTTCAAGTATAACAAAAAAAATCATAAATTGAAACAAAACAATGAATTTTATTATACAAATTATACATACACGATATGACAAAGTAGCAGCATATATACAGAATAAATACTTTGGCGAATCTTATGCATACATATATACAGCATGACTTAACAACAATATTGACAATAAAAATAATACAGGAACAAAACAAGAATTATAATAAAAACACAACAAACAAAATGAAAGTTGTTCATCCCAAAACAGTGAACAGTACCTTGGTTTCATTTTCAAATTGTACAAATAATTCAGTTCTCATAGTCTTTTATAGATAAATAGCATAAATAACTACACTAAGTACAACATTAAAAGCCTTTATATAAGAGGATAGTTTGTATTGTAACATCACGTTGAGAAATTACATTTCTTAAACAAATCATTACGAATCGAAAGTATACTTAATATTAATATAATTTATATGTTTTTAACAAGCCAAATATCTGCTAATGGTTAAATATATATTTGTTGAAAACTATTATTTAGAGGTCTTTCTTTAGTGAGGCCTAATGCTGACAAGTGGGTTGGTAGGTCAGGGAGCCTGGTCGCTTGGTCCCTCGGCACTGTCAGAAGCGAATATTTTTACAACTATTTACATCTTAACAATTTCTTCAATTATTGATATTTTTTACTTTTTAGACATATACTCTACACGTATTTACACCGATAAATCAATAACTGAATACTGTTACAAATCTAATGATTCCGTCAGACATATCTTAGCTGACAGGTCAATCATTAAATTCGAAAATATACTGAATTCCAACTGTTTTGGTAATAAATATTGTCTAAAACTAAAATGACATTAAACAATAACTAACAACTAGCAGACTTACATATTATTAAGTGCATGAAAGACCTGACACCAGCCGCTTCTGGGAGTGCTCCACCCCTTGACAGCTACAGTATTATAATGACTAGATGAATAGCAGAAGAACCACTAGAAAAAAACTCTGTCTTACCTTGCGAACGATATCACGCCGGCACAGATCACACAAACACTCACATTTTAGTATATTACTGACACGGGCCTTCGGAGAGTATCCATGTCGAGCGGTGGTCCTGAAGCGGCTGATGTAGGTGTCATACCTTGTTCGGTAGGACTAGAGCCCGGGGACTGTCCTCCCCCGAAGAGGAAATGAGGAGGAGGTGGCTGGAACAACGCTGATAGAGGTGGAGGCGGTGGTCCAAAAGATTTCTGCCCAGGATAGAGCGAGGAGTAGAATGAGCTCACGACTGCCGCGGCCTTGTTGGAGTCCTGAGGGCTGCCGTTCTGAACCAGTTTGCTGAAGTTGACGGCGTCGAAGGCTGAGCCGAAGTAGGGCGGCAGCGGAGAGTACGCCGCCCCCAGGCCTTCCAGCGGGTGGTGGTGCTGAGATCCGGCGAAGTAGGGTCCTAGCGGGAAGCTGGCGAAGGGGCCGCCTCCGCTGCCGGGGCCCGCGGGCTTCATCTGCGGGTGCTGTCCTGGGGCCTTGGGCTTCCTCCGAGGTCTGTACTTGTAGTCCGGGTGCTCCTTCATGTGCATCGCTCTCAGTCTCTTGGCTTCGTCGATGAACGGCCTCTTCTCCGCCTCCGTCAAAAGCTTCCATTCGGCTCCTAATCGCTTCGATATCTCGGAATTGTGCATCTTAGGGTTGTCCAGTGCAATCTTCCTTCGCTGGATACGCGACCACACCATGAAAGCGTTCATCGGTCTCTTGATATGAGCCTCGCCGGGGGACTGAGGTTCGAGACCGGGAGGCATTGGAAAACTATAACCTGACATCTTCACTGCTGAAACAGTTCTGGCAGCCCACTGCGCCCCCTCCTGGCTGCCACTGGGTAGGAAGGGGCGTGGCCAGCCCCGACCAATAGGACAGCTCGCTCCGCCCCACTTCCCTCCCTATTGTCCTCCCTCCTCTCAAGAACGGCCTAACAAAAGGACAATAATAAATCTGGCTTAGCCCGTTCTCTATCTCCCGTGCTCCGTCCCCCCCACCACCCACCCCCACTCCACTGTATTATACACATGTACATTGTTACAGCCGCACTTGCCCTTCTTAGCCTCCTTATATTTATCGCGTCTGTATTTAATGCTCGACTTTAGTGTCCTTTCCATCCCATCTACTCTTCCGGATCCTAATCCTGCGTCTGAGACCACATTTACCTCGTAATCAGGTATTGGCCAGGAATTGATCTCAATACACAGATCCCTGAATCGGTTGCTGATTTTTAGTAATGATTGTGATACTTGAAAAATTATCTTTGTTATAAAAATATTTAGGTGAGCATTGATCCCTATGGTGATTTATAGAAAAATATTCCTCAGGTATTTGATTTGGTAATTTGAAGTAATACCATTTAACATTAATATAGGATGATTATTAAAATTCGACTCATACCTATTAGCATATATTTTTAGTCTGATAATGCTTAGCTTACATATGTTTGTGGTCGATCTTGAAGTAAATCAAGTACGTTGGAGGAAATAACAAAATAGTATTAAAAATATATTGTATTCCTTGATATAAATTCCATTAGGTGCTCCTTAGTTTCCAGTAAATAAATAGTTGCTATGGTAAATAAACAGTTGTTGATGTTTTATGTTTAAAAAATTTTATAATTATTTATGTTTTCTTTATGATTCACTTTTTTTTTCTTTTAACGATTGTATATAATATTGAATGGTTTACGAAGTCCATTGGCAAAGTATGACTTTTGACCGGCTATTTTTTAGTTTCTATATTTTTTCTCTTTTAATTCTTCCATATAATGACAGATAAGAAATTTAACATTAGAGTGTTAAAATGTATTTACAGTATTTTGAATAAGTTATTTTGACTTCGATGGTTATTATTTGAATGAGCTATTCCTCATCATTGTAACTCACAATAAAAAATATAGTTTAACATATAATGAATTAAACACCATAAATCAGATACATAGGCGTAGGATGGAGGGGCAGTGATCCACATGTTGATGGAAAAACAGGACTCCAGGAGATTCCAGCGCATTTTTACAATCCATCTCGCGAGCATTGAAAGCCTATAGAGGCAGGGTGACGGTTAGAGTGTAGAAGCTGACCGACATAAAAGGTCTCGGGGTCACAGCCATTTCTACCTAGAAGTGTTTTCTGAGATGGTTTGAAGGGGAAATTCTGTATTGAGTCTCGATTCCAATCCACAGAGGTGAAATTGAGTCCCTGATACCCTGGTCCCTTAAGTGTCTGTTATGGAATATGGCTAATCTGCGCACTCTGGTTCAGAAGGCAGGAGGTAGGTATTGAATGTTTCGGAAGCGTAATCACAATATTGAAAATAATTTTCAAATAATATATAACTTTAAAAATTAAAATATATATTTAAAAAATAATGAGTTCAAAATTCAAATTAGAAACGTAGCACAGCCATGTTTATAGTATAGAAACTACCAGTACTGAAATCTTAAGAAAAAGTATTGTAAAAATAATGATACATTACATAAATGAAGTTTTGAGAAAACAACATTCACATGCCAAAAAATCAGATCCTTCTGTACTGGGGTCTTTCATTTATTTGTGGTTCTCGATGACCAAGTACTTTTAAATACATTTTGAATTTCGTTTTAGTTATTTATCGCATACCTCGTATTACAGGGTTAGATGAAATCAAGGGATTATGGAATACATCTTCCATAGTTACTGCTCGGGAAATTTTAAATAAATATATTTTTATTTAAATTTACAACCGTATTTTGTAATGCAACAAGTAAATATGCTCGCAATGATAAAATACATGAAAAAACATGAAGAGAGACTGCCCATTGGCAGCACTATAGTAGCCAATCTAAACAATGTCTCGAGGCCATTTTCTTTTCAGACACCTCGGAGGATTATCAGATATCGAAGTGGAAGCTAGGATAGAAACTAGTGGGTTACAGTTGGAATGGAGTTTTGCATGGAAGGATTCATACCTCAAAACAGTAACATAGGGAACATCAAGGTCTTAGTGGATGAGTTTATTTTGACAAAGTAAGGAGCGTTGAGGATTTTACGAAAGAGGAAATGTTTTATAGAAAACATTTCGGTATTCTTTTAAAATATTAGTGGGAAGTATATTATTTTTATATAATTAAAACTAGAACTATTCTCTTCATAATCAATTTTTTATTTATTCGAATATTACAGTAATTTTAGTTGGACTTCAAGAAGTATTTTGTAACAATTTTGAAAATGAAGCATTGATCTTCAAAACGCCAACTGTTATGAACTTGTTATAATTCGAATAAATAAATAAAAAAATTTAAAAAGAGGATAATTATATACGATTGATTAATATTAATAATTTATGATATGGATTTAGAACCCCGTATGAGTAGTGAAAGAAGAAATTTAGTGATCAAATTAAAAACAATTTTAGGTAGACTTCAAGAAGCTATTGGTATCAATTTTGAAAATGAAGCATTGATCTTCGAAATGTCAACCGTTATGAATATGTTATAATTGGAATAGATAAAAAAATTGTAAGAAGAGAATAGTTCTACTTTAATTATATAAAAATGATACAATCTTCGTGTTACTCTAATATTAATAATTTATGACATAGATTTAGAACGACAGATTGTGAAAGAAGAAATTTAGTGATCAAATTAAAAACAATTTTAGGTAGACTTCAAGAAGCTATTGGTATCAATTTTGAAAATGAAGCATTGATCTTCGAAATGTCAACCGTTATGAATATGTTATAATTGGAATAGATAAAAAAATGTAAGAAGAATAGTTCTACTTTTAATTATATAAAAATGATACAATCTTCGTGTTTACTCTAATATTAATAATTTATGACATAGATTTAGAACGACAGATTGTGAAAGAAGAAATTTAGTAATAAAATTAAAAACAATTTTAGGTAGACATCGAGAAGCTATTTGTATCAATTTTTAAAATGAAGCATTAAAAATGTCCCTGTTATGAAATATATTATAATTTCCAGTAAAATAAGAAAAAATGAGTGAATAACTCTATTTTTAATTATATAAAAATAATATACTTTCGTAATATTGACTCTAATATTAATAATTTATGATCTAGATTAAGGACACCATATGAGTAGAGAAAGAAGAAATTTAGTGATCGAACTAAAAACAATTTTAGGAGGACATCAAGAAACAATTTGTATCAATTTTGAAAATGAAGCATTGAAACGTCCAAGATTCATAACAGAAATGTTATAATTTCGCTCAATAAAAAAAATTGAAAGAAGAGAATAGTTCTAATTTGAATTATATAAAAATAATTTAAATTTGTTGAATTGTTCTTAACTACAAAAAATAAATTAAAAACGTGTATTGAGAGCACAAGATTGTTAAAAATTATATTATACTCTTTCAGACAATATTTGGAAATTATATTAAGAACCGTTTACTAAGAATATTGCCTGAAATATAAGAAGATGGCTGATAATGCTATTACCCGATCAGATGTAATTATCAGAGAGAGCGGGGTGGGGTTTTTGCCGGGCTATATTACCCCCCTCTATATTACCCTCCCTCTATATTACCCCCCTGTATATTACCCATCCTCTGTATTACCCCTGGCTATTACCCCCACCAGCTCACACCTCGCCCCATTGTGGGCGGCTGCTTTAATTAAGGCTCCTCCCTCAGTCTTATCCCTCTTCTCTATTATCTCCTCTTACACACCTCTCCCTGGCTATTGTCGCCCTAGTCCGTATTTTATATCGATCCAGCAGGTTAGCAAATAACTGACCATAATTCGTTTGTCAATAATTACAACTCTTTCTGAACAACCGGACTATACAAACGGAAAAGTGTAAACATATTTTGTTATGCATTTTTTGTAAAAAAAAACTTATCTGACACTAAAAGTTTTACCTTTTACAACTTTTTGTGTCACATAAAATTTTTTCTAAAATCTTTCTCTTTCCAACGGTGTATGATACGTCAATATTACTGTTCTTATTATCAAAAAATGCATAACAAAATATGTTTACACTTTTCTCCTTTATATGTTTATCAAATTGAATATTTAGCTGTTATTTATCAATTCTAATTAGATGACGTGCCTATTTTTTTGAAATCTACAAAATTAAAGGTACTTTAGAAGAAGAAATTTAATTTAGCTCTGTCCGACTATTTCAATTAGAATGAAACCTACGTCATGTTAAAGCGCATAAAATATTACATCAACATAGCAAGTTTAATCAAAATCGTTAGATCAGATTTGAGAAAATCGTAAAAAAGTGGAAAATAAAGTGGCTCTTCTGGTTAGCCGATTTCGATAAAAAAAAGTTGCTGTAAAATCTCAACCTTCCAGTTGTCTTAAATATGAAATCTCAGTTTCATACGACCTATGGTTTTAGCGCTAGACTTACCACACACACACAGACCTTTTTGCGGGACTTGGTCATTCGGACTCAGGAGACCCTAAAACGTGTTTTCTGTTGAAAACTGAAATTCGAAAATTTTCACGATCGCAATACTTTCATTTACCATATATTTCATATATAGGTAAGTGAAAGTAAAAATAAACTAAACCGATTTTTGATTTTTTGGCCAATTTATGTTTCTGATTTCTGCCAATTATTAAATATGAGAATTAATAGACGTTAAATAATAAACATAATATTTTATTGCTAAGTGTACTTTTCTTACGATGAACTCATAATCCCAAAGTAATAATCTTTTAATTGTTCAAACTGAAGTTTTTTAAACATAAATGACACCACATTTAAACTGCACTGGCACATTTAAAGGGCGGTTCACTAGTGATATACAAAATACCTGTAACGATTACAGTACAGTTTTTTAAACTTATTTACTTATAATGTTGTGTCGTCTGGAACGAGTGTTAATTAAAGTTAGCTACTATATAAAAAGGTACATGATTAATAAATCTGGTGGGCGCAACTCACGACTTCCGTTTACCTCCGTTGATAAAATCAATATAAGAATTTCTAAATAACTTACAGATGAAAAAAGGTTAAGAAATTAATTAATTGAGTTTCAATAGAAATTTTTTTTTTAATAAATAATCTATATATCTATTATTATCCATAACAATCAGTTGTATAGGCGTTTCATCACTCTCTATTAACATTTACAATTTCAACGGTATATTATACATCTATATTACTGTTTTTATGTTCAAAAACACAAAAATTGTTAAGCTCTTTCCTCTTATAGTTAGTCATCGAATTCGTATAACTTATACATTTAACCGTTTTTTATCAATGCTAATAAGGTGATATGTTTTATTTTTTCGAATCTACAAAATTAACAATACATCAGAAAAAAGAATTAATTCGGCATTTAAGACCTGTATGCCTATTTCGATTAGAATGAAACCTAAATGATATCAAATCCCAATTGTTTCTACATCGATTTAGCCAGTTTAATCAAAATCATTATGGCATTTTTTTGAGAAAACCGGGTAAATGTCTAAATGCATGGTATAAAGTGGCTCTTCTAGAGCGCGTAGTTGTGTTAAATATGATATTTCAGTTTCATATGGATTTTTGTTTCCTAGCTTGACTTTTTGCGTGACTTGGTTATTTAGACTTGGGAGACGCTAAAACGCGTATTTCCGTTGAAAACTGGATTAAGTTTCCTTAATTAATAAGTAACTGCACCAGTTACTGATACTTTGATTTTTTTTTTGTTTTTTTCTATAAAACTTCTTCCGTATTTATTAACCGATCAAAATATTTCTATTGGGCCAATCTATTCTCTCCATCCTGCTCATTGGATTGTTTCAAAAAGATGGATCAAACCACTTTTTTCGGATTTATGTTTTTCTTCCAATTTCTGACATCCTGTACAAAGTAAAATAAAAATCCTGTACCTCTACAACCCATGAAGGGTCTTGGGCTCAACATATATAGAGTATTGGTGTTGTTTCTACGCCAACGACCGTAAAATGAGGTGATTAGACCTTGATCACTCTCAGCCGCCAGGTTTTTCCCCCACTTTCGGGTACCCAATTTAAAGAGGCTGGGTCTGTCCCAGGAGGGTCTCCATATCATAAGGATGCCTCTGGCTGAATTAACAGAATAACTAATATTCTACCACATCCGGAATTCGAACCCAGGACCACGGGAACGGTAGACCAGTGCTCTATCCACTAGACCACGCCGCTCTCAACTTTAAAATAGAAAACTAAATATTTAAAAATTACAAAACAAGTTATAGGATTCAAAACTATTGTTTAAGTAACATCATACATAAGGAACTCATTAATATAATCAGTCGTTTAATCATAAAGCATCGAAGTGCAAGGGGTTAAAATTCGTAAATAGTTTTATATTAATACATTTTAAACTTTTAAAATATATGTTTGAGTCTAATATCTCATTGACTTTTTAAACATCAGAGGAAAATCCTAAGGAGAACTTACCGTCTCTATCACGGCATCACTGCTCGGATCAATTTTTTCGTAATGAGTGATCGAACATTAATGTTTTGTTGGCAAGGAACCTTGGCCTTAATAGCTGCGTGATTATATCATTATATGTAATTATCACTTCTTCTTTGAACGTAAAAACATTTTTCATGCGATTACGGGCTATTTTTTTATTTACATTTAGCTTCTATGTTTCCGTCAGCAATCTTCCGTACACAGCAAGCCACGGGGATCTAGGAAACTAAAGTTCAATGAAAACCCCAATTACTCGAAGACATGTTTTGGGTACCCACATCCTCACGCAACAAAAGGAATTTGAGGTAGTTTTGGATTGGATGCTACAATGGAGAATTATAGCAACAGATTCGCTAAGAGTTACGGCTATAATTTGAGTTTAAGGCAACGTTTCTAGATAATAAGTTATTTAATACACATGTCAAAATATATTTTGGGTTCCTAATTATTATTACCTTCACTTACTTATAAATGAAATACATAGTAAGGGAAAGTATTGCGATCCTTAAGATTTTCGAATTCCAGTTTTCAACGAAAATACACGTTTTAGGGTCTCCTGATACCAAATAACTAATCCCCGCAAAAATGTGTCTGTGTGTCCGTGTGGTTTGTTAATTTTAGAACGAAAACTGAAAGTTGAACAAAACTGAAATATCATATTTTAAAAAAATATAATAAGCCCGAGAAAATTTTTCATCAAAATCTGTTAACCAGAAGTGGCACTTTCACTTACCTATTTATGAAATACTATGGTAAATGAAAGTATTGCGATCGTGAAAATTTTCGAGTCTGAATGACCAAGTCCCGCAGAATGGTCTGTGTGGTAAGTCTAGCGTATAAACCATAGGTCGTATGAAACTGAGATTTCATATTTAAGACAACTGTAAGCTTGAAATTTTACAGCAACTTTTTTTATCAAAATCGGCTAACCAGAAGAGCCACTTTATTTTTAACTTTTTTACGTTTTGCTAAAAAATGGCTCTAAAGATTTTGATTAAACTCGCTATATCGATACACAATTTAGAGGCATTTAATATCATTCAGGTTCCGTTATGATTGAAACAGTCTGACATGGCTTAAATGCCGATATTTAAAATGTTCTCCCTCTAAAGTACCTTTAGTTTTGTACATTCGAAAAAATTAACCATATCACCATGTTAGTATTGATTAAAAATGGTTACATATATAAGTTGAACTAAATATAGATCCAATTCAGTAAGTAAAGAGGAAAACAAAATATTTTTTTTGGATTTTTTAAATCAAGAGTTTTAATATAGATGTATAAAAAACGAGGTAGGTCTCATTCTGATTGAAATAGCCTGATAGGGCTTAACAGGTTCATGCTAGCGTGACCCATTAGTGGGTCACACTTGACTGTTGCGTGGGCCGGGGTGACCGACCGGCGTGACACACTTGACTGTTCCGTGGGACGGGTTGACCCACCGGTGGGTCACGCATGTATGTTCCGTGGGGTGTGGTGACACACCGGTACTCTAACTACCCCGTGGGGCGACGTGCATCGAAGGTGAGTCACTTGTTTTTAGAAAATAAGTTAATTTTATTTTTTCTCAACATTATATGTTGTAGGAATAAACATGCATAAGGGTTTATTAAATATTTTATAACTTTGCACATCGCCACTCTTATCGATTAATTTCACTTGATTACTCTTCTTTAAGCATTTTATTTAGCTGTGCGTGATTTCTTTTGATCGTTTTAATTAGAATAGTTTTTAATAATAAAAATAATATAAGAACCCTTTTTTTATATGTGTATGCCAAAACTGTAAAAATTCCGCATTTAGCAAGTTGAAAGCCTGGAACTGTTGTGATCTGGCATGCAACACGTTGGAACCATCAACAGTGTTGCCCCGTCCCACGAAGCGTAAGCAGGAAAGGACAGTCCGACCTCACGCTGAAAAATGTAGACACTTGCTCCGGCGTGATCGTGTAAAAGGCCAATAGGTTATATTTTCATCCTTAGAAGTACCTTTGATTTTGTAGATTTGAATAAATTAAGCATATCATACTGTTAGCATATATAAAAAAACGGGTAAATATATAAGTTGGAATATTTTGCTAATCAACAACAGCAGAAAAGAGCAAAAATATTTTTCAAATAATTTTTTTTTATTGGAGAATAATAGCAGCAATATAGATCTATAACATACCGTTGAAAAGCTAATGCTTTAAGAAAAAAAACTCTTGATCTAATTAAGATAATTTTTTTTTTCATTTATCAGTATGTAATGTCCTTTATTAATCAGATCCCATTACATCTCTAGATATTTGAAATTAATTTTTAAAGTTACTGATTTAATAAATTTTCTTTTTATTTGACCAATCTATTTTATATAGGAGCATTCAAATCGAAAGATAACAGTTTTTACTTTTATAATTGCCTTACTCAGGAATTTACGACTATACAGGGTTTATATGGCTCATATTTTATAACTTTTTCACTGTTCCATCCAAAAAGAAAAAAAAAATTATTCTAAGAATAAGTTTCAAAAATGTATGTAAAATATTTCGATTTTTTCGCATTTAAATAATAATTACTTATAAATCCTGTATACGTCGTAAATACCTGATTTAGGCAATTGTTAACGCAAAAATCTCTGCGAAAGCGGTTAACAGGTTATTTCTTACGATTTGAATGCTCCTATACAGAAAAAATAGGTCAAATAAAAAAATAATGTATTAAATCTAGTTATGTAAGTAACTTTAAAGAAAAGATTAGAAATATCTAATACATATTGTGAGTAATTTTGTCACTCTGATTAATAAAAGACATTCCATCCTCATAAATGACAAAAGAACTTTCAATTTATCTTAATTAGATCAGAAGTTATAGAAGTTTGGTTATAAAATTTGACCATTTGTTTTCGAATGTGCGCCGAGACGATTTAAAAGAAGTTGACCTCTGGGCCTACTGCGTTAAAATAGTTAATGATGAGCAACTGAGTAGTTAGAATAGAAAATAATTATTATTCTGGTACTGGGTTCCTTAAGAATAACAAGTATATACACTTGATATATACAACATGTCTGGCCAACAAAACATAATTAATTACAATTATGGGTAAATATATGTCTATATATCACACACGCATATACACATATGTATACGAAAATATATATATATATATATAATATATATATATATATATATATATATATATATAATATAATAAAATAAATAAAAACCATTCTTAGAAAATATTGTGTTGAACAATAAAAAATAAATGAATAGATAACAGAGTTTAAGTATAGACAATGAACAAATAGATTACTCCTGTTTTAATGTATGATGTCAGGGATTTGAATGAGGAGAGAGAAGAGTTCTTTCATTAGATATTTTCAGGACCTGTATTTTTTCTGCACAATTATTTATTATTTTTTTTAATTCAGTTGTAAAATAATATAAATTAAAAAAAGTGAAAAAAACAAGAATTTTCTTTCAATATTTTTTATACCACATTATAATAAATAATGAGCATTATATTTATTTATTCATGAATGTTTTTATTTTCAATATGTTTCAAGGTTCATTTATGCGTATGAACAGAGTGAGTGAGCAATATAAGAGGAGAAAATTTTTACCACCGCGTTTTCAAGCACCCCAAAGAATAGTCCGTAGTTCAGGGTGGTTTTTGCCTAGTGTTCAATTGTGGAAACAGGGGCGTTTGTTGTTCATTAGAAAAAGCTTTCATAGGAATGTGAGGAAAGATGAGAATCGTTCTAAAAAGAGCTCCTTGTAAAGGATACAGGGCACAATCTGGCTGGAAGTGGAAAAGGGAGGGGAGAGGATGAAGAGCGATCAAAAGGAAAAATGGAAACCGGGAGATGGCGCTGGAGGCTCTGAATAGGAGCGGTTTCAGGAGAATGCTCTCGCCCGAGAAAGGATTGTCTTTTGATAAAAAGGACTGAGAAAGGAGAGGAAACAAACAAAAACAAAGAACTAGCGGAGCTGGGAAAGGACTTCTTTCTCTTCATTGTGAGGAGCGGTTAGGCGTCATCAGACTAATGGAGCCTGCCAATATTTTACAGGAGCTAGGAGGAGAGACAAAAGCCCCTCCGTTCATTATGAGCACAGATTCATTTGTAGATAGGCTCTCGCAGCCGATTGTTACTCCATAATTCAATTTAGATGCTCCTTTGTATTGGGTCGGGGTACCTCCGTTTATTTGCAATAATAGTAATACAGTGGACTATAAACAGAACCATTGTCCTGCCACTGTGCCCGTTTTCAATTTCCATTGCCTGATACCGGCCATTCATATTACACTAGTCTTATATTCATACTATTTTCGATATATATTCTACCTGCCCTCTATGTAGCTCTGTTTTTAATTCCATGACAATAACTGGCCCTACCTGCCAAAACCGATTGTTGTCCCTTCCCTCCGCCTCCCCGCAGTTCACTCCAGTTATAGAATATGCAATTGTTGCGAAAACATAACGCTTCCGGAGGATTCACTCATGAATATATTTCAAGTGGATACCAGCACATTTTTAATGGTTTTAAGAGATTTTCATATCTGCAAAGTAAAAGTTTAATTTGTTGAACGCTACAATAATTCAATAGCAAATTAAAAGCTGTTTTACTACTTCACCACTTAATTTAAATAACCTTTAATAACCATTTGCCTCCTGAAAATGGTTTATTAGCCGAAACGTAATGTATTTTTTTTTTAAAGTAGTGAAGAAGTCAGCTTTTAATTTACTATTGAATTCTTGACCTTTACCAAAATTTATCAACAGCTACCATTATTTATATTTTTCAAGTGTTGGATGGCTGTCAGTGATTTTCATTTATAGTACGTGTACAATTTATTTGGTATATATTTTTGTAGTTCGTTGTACAAGGTTTTTTTATCTTGTATATATGAATAATCAGACTTTCATAGAATTTTCGAATATTTAACTATCATTTACTGCTTTAAAGATCTATAGGACTATAGCACAATGAACAGCAGCGTCAGAAGACCTGAATAAACCAAAATGTAGCAAAACTAAACGATTCAATTAATTTATAATCATCGGTTTCTTAATTTTTATAATTTAATTATAAAATGAAAATGACTTTACCCTTGGAAATGTAAATAAATAGCGTATAGGAATATGCTTTTAAGGATCTTCAGATTCAGTCAATAATAAACAGCTATATTTTGTAAACGTTTCAAGAATTATTGTTATTATATATTATATGTTCTAATAGTGAATTTATAATATTAGAATAGTGTTAACTTTAATATGCTTGTAATTGTGATATTTAATAATATATTGTTCTAATATTGACGTCCTAACAGTGAAAAAAAAGGTTTCGAAAATACATATTGTAATAAAGATTTATTTTGATGATTATTGGATGTTCTCTGATCATGATAAATTACCTATTGAGACATCTAAATTAAAATATATTTGCAAAATAAAATAAATTTTAATCCTTTAAGAAAAAAAGGAGTATCAATTCTAGCATAGATTCACTTATAAAGTAATTGTAATTAATTAAACGCACAGATGAAGGGTGGGAAATTGTTTGATATTTTATTTAGACACAGAAATAAATCAATGGGGCTTCTTGCCTTATTAATCATTCTTCAATTTTCTTTGTTTTGTTTTTTTGAAAACTCCAAAATATTTTTGATCTTTTCTCTTTTAGTTGGTTATCAGAATCGTTCAATATGTATATTTAGCCGTTTTTTAGCAATACTATTATGATGATATTCTTAATTTTTTCAAATCGTTGCAAAATGCATGGCGTACAGAAGCACTTCCGGTTAGCCGATTTTGATGGAAAAGCTGGTGTAACAGCTCAGTCGTATAGTTGTCTTAAATATGAAATAAGTGTCGTAAGACTTTTCATTTTGGTCCTAGCCAAAACACACGAGCACACACAGGATGTTTAGAGCGACTTGGCTATTCAGACTCGAGAAACCCTAAAACATTTATTTCCGTTGAATAATGGAATCAGATATTTTTCACGATCACGATAAGTGAAAGTGAAAATCAAAATGTCTGCCATTCAATTCACACTAATCTATATTCCTGATTGATTTATTGCTTTGCGAATTGACCACGAAAAGAGAAATAAATAATGCTTTTTTAAGCTTTTACGTACCAATTTGAAGTAACTAATTGTAAGAACACAAATCAATGTTAATGCTTAGCTTTTAATGTGGCTACTACAATGAGAGTTCGCTGTTCAACTAATTCGTTCCAAAGTTTAACATGTATATCTTCCTTACAAACGAGGGGGAACGAGGTGGACAAACTGTTTCCTATTGTTTCCACTGATTAGTTTAAGGTTAGCTCAATCGAAGGCGAGATTCGATTACAGACGGTAAAGAAGCAGATGCTGTTTGTTGTCCCTTTCAAATGTAGATGGTCCACATGGCGTGGCTTGCTATCCCATTGTCTTTATTCTCCGGTATCTATTCATTGCCGGAACCGAACCATCTGTGAAGTATGACACCAACAGAACTAACTGCGGCTGGGTGTTACATCAATATTGAAAATTGAAGTTTTTGTTCTACTAACGACACGAAGCTGTTCTATCTTCTGGCTTCCGACACCCAATCTCTGATGTAAATAGATGAACCATTAGAGAATTATTTTTCGTAACATAAGAAACTTTTAGTGGACATTAAATGTTACTAGTGTCAGCCGATTTCCTAAATATTATTTTAAATTTTTCCGCAATTAGATAGATCACAACACAATAAAATATCTTACAGTTGATCTTTAAGAAATCATTGACTATTTAAATTATGAATACAGGCGGAATATACTAAATCTAGGATTATTGTTTATTTATTGCAAATGGACTTTCACTTATTTATTTATCGACCTCTACCCCAAAGGGTTATTGGTGAAAAAAAATGTTAATAATAATAAAAACTATAAATAATAATGAAGAGTAAAATGTATACTAACATAATATTGAACAATGTCTTACTTTAATAATTAATTTATTAGACATTTTATATCTTCTAACATTAAAAAAAAAAATCCAACATTACGATTTTTTACTTAATTTCAAAGGATAAACAACTAAAAAGGGGAGCCCGTGGCTGAGTGGCTAGTGCGCTAGTCTTTCAAGCCCAAGTTGGTGAGTTCGCTTTACAAGAGGGTTTTTCTAACGAAATGTGTAATCAGGAAAGCGCGGATCTCGTATTCGAAGTAATAAGGGAAGAACGTATGGGGAAAAGATCAAGGGTATAGCAATGGTGGCCTTAAAGAACTTGAATAAGAAGATACCAAGAAAACACTTTCTTCGAAAATTAGGATAAAGACCACCTTCATTAGAATACCTGAGCAGTAAAGGAAACGAACGGGATTCTGTAAATGTTCCTCTAAGTTGTCACCGAAGAATGCTCTTATTTAATCACTCTGCCCAAAACGGAACATGATTCCATTGGCGCTAAAACCCAATTATTTTAACTATCGCGAATGCACAACTTGAACACTGATCTCTTAACTGATTTCTAATATTCACTTTTAAAAATATCTTTCCTCCTCACAGATTCCTCTCCTTTTACTCTACTTATAATTATTCTTATAACATTGGTGGCTTCTTTACGTCACGCAATCTTTATGTCCAAATCTAATCCATAATCTCCCTGTACTTTCATTCTTGTGTAGCCTGTATCAAAGGTGCAAAGGCGGTACCCTGGTAGTTATCGTCTAATAGAATTAAAAACATAATATCCTTATATAAATATATTAGGAAATGAACATTCAATTATGCAACGTATTCGGTGTTGTACAACTAATATTTATAAATCCCACAAATATGTATTCCCTATTGCATGAACAGCTATAATTTAAAAACTTGAGAGATCATCAGTGACCTAACGAGTGTTGTCTCAAATAGTGAATTACCACCAGAATTATCTGTTCCTTTATTGAATATACGGCTGACTATTAAATAATAAATTGTAATTGATTTCTTTCTTTTTTTAAGTTTGAGGGTATCAGGGAAGGAGGTGTAGCTTAAAATGCATCTTATTATGTATCCCCACATGCAGCAAATGGTGGAATTGAAGCTTACCCTCTCACTGAATGGTACAACTTCCAACCTCTGGGCGCTCTTCCATAGTCTAGACCAGTGATTCCCAACAAGATGTCCGTTGGGGTTTTTATGAGTTCCGCGAGGACTTACTGAGAAATTATGTTGAACTAATTAAATGAAAAATATTTACGAAGCCTTGGGTTCTATCACGAATCACACACGTACTGCGAATTCAAAGCTGGCATAGGTTCTATATATAATAACTGATAGTTAATTTCATTATAAGTATTTTAAAAGATTATGTATTTTTAATCTGAAACAATGAACTAGGATCAAAACTTTAGTTATTTACTGAGTATAATGTTTTGTAGATTAAAATGAAATGGAAAGTAATTTTATTCTGGGAAGAGTAGTCCCCTAAGGATAACAAGAAAAGTGCAATTTAAATGATAATTGTCTGGTCGTTTAAGACTTCAGTTTAACAATGAAGACAGGTTTTGTGACAATGAATAGTGATCATCTATAGATTTAAAATATTACATATGTTGGGAAGATTGATACTTTAGGAGATGGAGAAATAGTTTGTATTCGAAAGTGGTTAATGATAAGGCTTTGCGAATGGACATAGGCAAGGAATTCTAAAATAGGGTAGGACGATTGACAAAGAATTTTTCGAAGGAGACAGATCTATGAGAAGGTATATACAAGTTTATGGGTTGGGATCTATTGTTTACTGAATGGACAGAGGGACAAGTGTTAAGCATATCAAAAATAGAATAGAAATAGAATAGAAAAACAATTTTATTCTGGGACTTTGTCCCTTAAGAATAACATGAAATTTACAAATAAAGGTTGCACATCTGGCCAGATGACATTAAATAGACATAATTATGTACATAAGTAAAAGAGGTAGAAAAAGAAATTTATATAAATGTATGTACATACACATCTCTATGTACCAAAGATAAGAAAAAGCGTTAAAAAAGTAAAGTAAACAAATAGTAAATTGAAAGTAAGAAACAACTGATTTTGAACACTCAAACGAAAAATAATAATAATATATACATGTATATATGAAATAAAATAAAAAATAAATAAGAAGGTAAACATAGGATATTCATTCCTTATAACGATTATAATGAAAAATCTAATTTAAAATTAAAGATTAACAAGCGTCAGTTTGGAATAATAGGTGTTGGAAAAGGCGATATTTAAATGTGGATAAGGAAGAAGCATTACGTATATTGGAAGGAATGGAATTCCAGAATGTAATGGAACGGGCAAGAAAGGATCGATCGAAGGCTTTAGTTCTGTGGGATGGCATATAAAGGTCGGAGTGGCGCGATCTTGTTTCAAGCAAGTGGACTGAGGATTTAAATTGAAGGAGACTGTAGATATAGGATGGATGCTGGGATTTTATGGTTTGGTAGATAAATGACCCAAGGAAGTACTGTCTGCGTATGGAGGGAAGGAGCCACTTCAACTCAGCATAGCGGGGGGTCACATGAGACCGCCCCGAGGTACCCAAAACAAATCTTAAAAAACAATTCATGAGACGCTTTAACTTGTTCTCAAGCACCACAGGGAGACCACCGTACACCGCGCAGCAGTAGTCGAAGTGGGGGAAAATGAGAGATGAAACGAGGAGCTTACGCGTGGATTGTGGAAGAAGGTATTTGGAGCGATGAAAAAACTTCAGGGTACTTATAGATCTACGGGAAATTTGGGCTATATGAGGTTTCCAGGATAGGGTTTGGTCTAAAGTAATTCCTAAATTTTTGACAGAGGAGCTGAATGTAATGGGGTGATTGTTCAGGAATAAGGTTGGGAAGGTGATATTGGATCTGAGAAGAGGACTGGAGCCAATCAAAATAGCCTGAGTTTTCGTAGCGTTTAAGCTAAGCTTATTCAGGTTTGCCCAGGCACTGATCTTATCTAGGTCTACCTGAATAGCAGCAAATGCCTTTGATAACTCGGAAGGAGGGAAGGATAAGTAAATTTGGAAATCATCAGCATAAAGATGGTGGGAGCAGTGAACTATTGAGTTAGGAAGATCGTTGATATAACAGTTAAAAAGGATAGGAGAGATACTTGAGCCCTGGGCCACACCTGCCGTAAGAGCTAGGAAGGATGATAAGGGATGGTTAGGAATGTAAACGGCTTGAGTTCGATCGGAAAGGAAGGATTGAAACCAGCGGATTACGCTGTTGGAAAAGGACAGTGCTTTAAGTTTAGAGAAAAGGATAGAATGGTCCAAGGAGTCGAAAGCTTTAGAGAAATCAAGGAGTATTAAAACAGTTAGTTTCCTTTCGTCCATGGCAGTATGTATGTCATTAGAGATTTTGGCGAGGGCGGATTGAGTGGAGAAACCGGAACGGAAACCAGATTGGAGAGGATCGAGTAGTTTGGATTTTTCAAGGAATTCGGATATTTGAGCCTGGATTATTCTTTCGAGAGGTTTCGAAAGGTTTGAGAGGATAGAGATTGGTCGATAGTCTTTAGGAAGAGCAGGATTGGCGGTTTTGTTAATAGGGTGGACTAAAGCTTTTTTCCAAGAGCTAGGGAACACTGAATTTTGGAGAGAAAAGTTATAAATAAAGAGGAGAACTGGCAGGATTTCGGGGAGGCATAGTTTTAACAATTTTACAGGAATTCCATCATAACCAAAAGATTTGGTTCTGGATTTCATAACAGAGGAAATTAGGTCACTTGGAGAGATGTCAGAGAAATAAAAATTGTCAGGATTAAATGATGGGACCGAGAAAGATTTATGAGTAGGTGGAGAAGAACAATTAAAGGACGAAGATAAAAAGTAAGAGTTTAATTCATCAGGAGAAATCTGTGGATCAGGCGAGGAAGAGGATTTGCAGAGAGAGAGCTTACGGAGGATTTGCCATTTTGTTTTTGAGTCAGGAGCTGAGGATAGGGCTTCTTGAAAGTAATTGGATTTTGCACGTCTGATAGTTGTCTGTGTCAAGTTACGGAGTGCCCTAAACGCTTGATAGTCGTCAGTCAGTCTTGTACGTCTAAAGCGTCTACGGGCAGCCTCACGTCTTTTTTGAAGATCTTTGATTTCTTGACTCATCCAGGGAGCAGGTCGGTGACGAAAGGTGGTGGTTTTGGATGGTGCATGGATATCAAGGATGTGAATGAGATTGGTGGTAAGGATATCAACCATGGAATCGATTGAGGTACAAGAATAGATTTTGCTCCAGTTCATCTTTTCAAGGTCAGGTAAAAGGTTTTCTCGGGTAAGAGAGTCCAGGTTGCGGAAAGTAATGGTTTTAGGTAGGAACACTGAGGTACGAAAGTTGTAAGATATTTGGATCAGATATAAGGAGGTTTTTTTGTTTTGAAAAATCGGAAGAGATAGACACCAAGGAGGTACTTCCGACGGAAAGAGGGATAGAGCCAATTCAACTCGGCATAACTACTATTAACATGGGAGCGTCTGGGGATTCACATGTGAATCATAAGTTTCTAAATTTCTAGATTGTATTTGCTCTTATAGCCTAATACATTTGTGATCGTATTTTAAGTATTTTATACACGATTTATGTATACATCTAAATATACGGGGTTTGGGAGTCATTGCCATTATACTCATTGGATGAAGGGGTCCCCAAAAAACTTTTTTAGAGAACCATTGCTCTAGCCATCTCTAGTCAATAGACTTCTCAACAGATATTAACTAAACAACAGCCATGGCATGTGATTATAGAAAATAAGAAGAATACCACATTGCCAAATTTTTTATACAATTGAGCCACCACGTATAATAGAAACTCTCTGAAGTCGCATTGAACCGCCTGTTTGATAAAAACTGCACACACGGATCTAATAAAGCTGGCTAAGAAGGAATATTGGATACGAAATCCCACAAGTCCTTTGAGGTGGGGAAGTCGGTACTTGCTGCATTGATGGGCTTATTGCACTCGTACAAAGGGCACTCGAAGTGGCCTTTGAAATCATCTTGCTTTATTTGATCTTTTGAGAAGCGGTTCATTAGGCGAAATGATTCTAACAGGTGAAGCCACCACATCAAAGGCGACCACCTTTAGCTCGTTTGGCTTCTTTACTGCTCCTAGCCCCAGGGGGACTTTGTATATAGTGCAAATTTAATTGAATTAAGGCTACTTTAAGCTCGGCTAGAATTGGTTCCATAAAAACAGGATAATTTTTGAGATTTCGGTTATCTAACTATACTAGGCTACTGTGTCCTCACTTGTTCTTGTCTCACAGGTCAACATTCTCTCAGATATTTGTTTGGTATTTACAATGCCGTTCAAAAGTTTGAGACCATTTATGGTTTACATTAATAAGTCATGAATAGTATCTATGAATACCGAAATTAATATAGGTATCTTATTATTATTTATATTTATAAACAGATTTGGTAATTAGGTTTAAGAAATTTGAAATGCTACCGCTAAGTAGCTTCTTTACAAGAGTTTATCAAACCAATTCTTACTTTTTTCACATTTACTAGTTGTGTTTTTTTATGCAGTTGTAAATTTCAATAAATAAATTCAAAAATAAAAAAAAAATTTAAGAAAGGTTTGTGAATAACGTAAATAACAAAAAATAATTTGATTAAAGCTAATTTTGTCTGAGACTTCTAACGTGATAAATATAAACAAGAATAAATGATTTCCTCAAGGCAGTATCCTGGGACCTATTATTTTCACAGTTTATACAGCTGATATCCCATCCCATCCTAACACTTTCCTTTCTACCTACGCTGATGACACATGTGTGTTATCAGTCAATACTGATCCAACTATTGCCTCTCAAACTCTCCGATCCCACATCAGAGACCTCGAAGTATGGTGTCAGAACTGGAGAATTAAAAGAAATGCCAATAAATCCAACCAAATTACCTTTACCCTTCGTCGTAAACGATGACATCCTGCCCTTCAATAATACTCCTCATGTCCCGGTTGAACAGATCAGATATCTAGGACTGCACCTTGACAAACGTCTCACTCGGAACCCTCATACAAGACTGAAACGACAAGAAACTGCTCGACGTTTTCGACTACTTCAACACTTACTAGACAAACGTTCTTATCTTCCACTTAACTACTAAAGACTCATCCACATGACTATCTTAAGGCCGATAAGGACTTACGGAGTAGAGCTTTGGGGGTCTACTAAACCATCGAAGTCTTCCCGTATCCAATCCCTACAATCCAAAATCCTTCGTAAAATCCTCAATGCTCCTTACTTTGTCACGAATACACTAATCCATAAAGACCTTAATGTTCCGTATGTTGCTGGTTTGGCCCGTTACTTTCATGGCAAACTCCATTCCCACCCTAATCCTCTAGTTTCAATCCTAGCTTCCTCTACCATTCCTGACAATCCTCCGAGGCGTCTGAAAAGGAGATGGCCCCGAGACCTTCTAGTTTAGAACATTTGTTGTATTCCTGTATACAGTTGTAAATTCCAATAAATAAATTTAAAAATAAATAAATAAAAAATTCTTAGTCTGATGTATTGATGTCTGGACTGCCAAAGTTGTAAGAAGTTTACTGCTCAGGTAATTTACGTTGTTTTCATTAAAGAACAGTTAAGAACAATGAATTTTCAGTTGAATTGCGTAGTGGGACCCACATAATACATACAGAGAAAAAATCCGACCGCAAAAGAGAAAGAAACAATAAGATTAATTGAAATAAGCCACTGGTAGTCTCAAACTTCTGACCGACAGGGTCATATCATGTTAAAAAATCTGGTGCGCGCAACACACGACTTTCACTTACCTCCATTGTTAAAAATCAATTTATAATAGTTTTTAAAAATATTTAAATACACTTAGAGATACAAATAAATTGTTAAAGAATAAATTACATTGGATTTTAATACAAACATGTGTATCAATTATATTATTATCTATGACAATCAGATTTATTGGCTTTTCAAGACTCTCAATTAACTTTTACAATTTTATATATAAGATAATATTTTTATATTCTAAAATATCTAGCTTCCCAATGGTATGTTATAAGTCTGTATTGATGTTTTTATGTTCAAAAACAAAGAGTTGCGTAAAAAAATATTTTTGGTCTTTTCTCTTTTAGTTAGATATCGTATTTGTTCAACTAATATATTTACCCGTTTTTTTATCAGTACCAAACAGATGATATAGTTATTTTTATAGAATCTACAAAATTAACGCTACTTTCCAAACATACTTATTATATCACTTTAAATCCTGATGATTCCTACTATTACATATTTATTATATTTTCTAGTTCTTTTATTTATTTATTATTTTTTAGCTGTTCCTTTGTGGTCATGATGTAACAGCAACTTTTACAACAAAATCGACGAATCAAAAGGACCACTTCATGACTAGCATCTGGTACATTTTTACGATTTTCTCGAAAACTGATCTAACGATTTTGATTAAACTCTTTACATTGATATAAAACTTAATAAGCTTTAGTATCATGTGGTTTAAGATTGATTGCCATGGTGTGACAGGGCTGAAATGCGGATATATTAAAATTTCTTATTTTAAATTAACATTTTTGTAGATTCGAACAAAATAACCAATTCCTCTATTTAGTGCTGATAAAAAATGGGTAAATATATAACTTGTACGCATTTGATAACTAACTAAAGTAGAAAAGAGGAAAAATATTGTTTAGTTAATTTTTTTCTTAACATAAGTTAATATATTAACATAACACTAATATAGATGTATAATTTATCATTGGAAAGCCAAAGATCTTAGGAAAAATGTTATCTCATATACAAAGTTGTAAACCGTAATGCAGAAAGACGAAAAATATTGGCCAATAATAAAACAAATAAAACACGCTCAACATCATCATATAACGGTCAATAATAACATCATCATTGTAATTCTTTCACCTTTTTTCAATTCTAACTCTATTTAAATGATGGATCGTAGCGGATAATAATTTATATTGTTAGATTGTTTAATATAAAACAAATAGTTTTCATGGAAACTCAAGGTAATTTTTTAAAAATTTTATTAACTTAATTTTGTAATTTACTTTAACATCGTTTATTCTGTAAATATTGCATTATTATTATTTTCTAAGTGCGAAGGATTTTAATATATCTGAATAAAAAATTAATAAAACTTCATTCGGAAGTTTTTAATTTAAAGAAATTAAATAAGTCGTGAAAAAACAGATATTTTATTGTATTGTTTTAATTAAATATAAGTGGAATCATTTAAAGACAATTCTAAAAATGATCACGATATAGTGTTTCAGTTTTATGAATGCCGGACAATAGAATGAATGATGCTCTTTATTCTACAGATATCGGAACAATAAGGACGGACAGTAATATGAAAACTTGAAGAGTTGCCATAAATATTTCAGGGGGCGGACAGGCTACACGGACCCCCGCGATATTTCAGCCCCACATATTTGCATATGTTACAAGGCCCCCCCCCTAATAGTGGTAACTTGAATAATTCTAATGTCCATTGTGTTGGGGCTATTGTGTCCATTGTGCTTACCCTCTCACCACTGCCACGGATTAGGCGCATTAATAACCGGATCCAAATTGCTTGTGCTTCTTTCAAAAGCTGCTCTGCAACAGTAAAGTAACCTTTGTGTCGGGTCTTCACTGTAAGAAGTGCTAGTGGCAGATATTCGTTATAAGAAAATATTTTCTTATGAATATTTATTGTATTATAAAATATAAAACGAAATATAAAAACATAAAATCGCCTAATTCATTAATAAAGTAATCTGTAAAACTCTCATACTATAGACAAACATTTATACATTTAAATATAAACATTGGAATTGCAAAAATATGTTTATTTTATATTTTTATGCTGAGAAAACTTATAAATGTATTAAATAAAAATAATAATGACACTGCATTAAATTTTACTTCTGATGTGAACATGACTTTAAGGGGATCGTTGTTTTGATAGTTGAACAACACTAAGACCACTTTTCAATTAATAAAAATTTAGACTCAATCGATTATAAATTTATTAATTTTATTTGGCTTAAAGTATTTTGATATGAAGAGGACAACTCTTGCAAGGCAGTAATTTGTTATGTTTTTTTACGCCGGCACGACAGGCCTTGTGGACCCTTGGGCGCGTGGTGTAATCTACTGGGAGAATACACTCACGTCTATCAATGAATTTTTAAAGGGTAGGGTCATCAATCCCTACTCCTACTTTTGCGAGTGGCCACCAGTTGGCTGACGGACATCACATACCCTGGGGAGAGGCTCTGAGTGAACCCCAATTTAATTAATTATATGCTAGAAAAACTCCCGCCGGAACAAGGATTCGAACTCACAACCTTTGGCGTGAGAGACTTACTTATAATAGCATGCGGTAATTTTTTATGTATTACATTTGGAAAACAAACTGGGTCTCAGCTACTAAATTGTATCCTTCAGTGTTTATATAGAGGTATAACCTTTACCTATGTTTTGTTAGTTTTTATTAATTCGCTTTCATGATATCCCGCTTTTAATTTTACTGAACTTGGCTGTATCCCTTCTTTGAAAATTTATATTAACTACAAGTAGTACAATGACAAGGCTATACAAAAAATAAATTAAGCGTAATAATTCTTTCTCACCTTCTTTGTTATAGCCAGCAAAAAGTTTCAGTTGATGTAAATATTCCTGATTTGTTTAAACCACTTTCCTGGCTACTTAGATAATTTATTGTAAGGACCAAAATTTTATAACATCATTTTAAATTCTGCTTCGTTCTGAAATATGCAAAATTACCTGAGTGAATAATTTTTAAAGAAAACATTATTTTAGTAGTGAAGAGAATTTTATAATTCCGGAACCAGCTTAGTCTCACTAACAAAAATAATCACTTATCCTCATAGATGCGTAATTTTTATTCGTTTTATAATATTTCATTCAGTCCATTTTGAGATATGTCCGCGGGAACATCGTGAAAACCGTATTTTTGAAAATTTATATACAATAAAGGACTTTTTTTTTTTTTTTTTTTTTTTTTTATTGAGAAATATTACAATCTGTTTCAGAATGAACAATAGTAATAAAGATATATGACCACATTCATACAATATATACAGAAAATAACGATAAAGTCAAATTACATAAAATATAAAAAACAATCATTTATATGTACATTAAAATATAACAAAATAAAAAATAAAATAAAAAAAACAAAACAAAAAAAACAAAACAACAACAACCTATAATTGAAATAAATACAAAGTTGGCATATAAATAAAAATCATACAAACAAACATAACTATATACAATATTTACAACTGCTAAGGGGACCCCAGACTGAGCTTTTCCCTCCACTTGTGGAGAAAAAAAGCGGAATCCAAGAGATCCCAGCGCCTCTCTCTCAGCCGCATCACTGGTCTTAGCCAGTAGAGGCTGAGTTAGGGCGCTATAGCCACAAACATACAGTACATGAGTGGAGGATCTGACCAGTGTCAGAACTCCAGTATAAATGTTATAGAACGTCGCGGGGCCACTGCCGTTTCAATCTTCGTGGAGGATTGTAGGGGTGGGTGGAGCTGGAGAGGGATTGAGCTAAAGGATTAGGATGATGAAGAAGGTTCTGATGGAAATTAGGAAATTTGGATGGTACCAGATCTAAAATGAATGGAATATTGAGGTCGTGGTGTAAGGTACTGTTGGAAACATAATAGGGAGCATTAACTATTGTTCGTAGGACTTTGGATTGGAAGGATTGGATGCGTTTGATGTTAGAGTATTTAGCTGTCCCCCACAGTTCAAGTCCGTAGGTCCATATAGGTTTCAGTACTGTCTTGTATATTAGTAATTTATTGTCAACTGTAAGATGAGATTTTCTGTTTAATAGTCTGTATAACTGGCCGAATCTGCGGTTGAGTTTCTTTCTTTTAAGTCTTGTATGTGGGTTCCACGTTAGTCTTTTGTCTAGTAAAAAGCCCAGATACCGGACTGTGTCTGAGGAAGGAAGCGGTATGGAATTGAGTTTAACTGTTGGGCAGGATTTGCGTCGAAGGGTGAAGGTGACGTGTGTGCATTTTCTTTCGTTCACCTTAATACGCCAAGCATTACACCAGTCTTCGACAAGGGAAAGGTGCCTTTGGAGATTTAGCGATGCTGCTTCAGGATCGGAATCGGATGATAAAATGGCTGTGTCAACAGCAAATGTTGCCACCGGCCTCAACAGTATAATGTTTGGAAAACTCTAAACCACAGCGAACTCGGAAGGAGCGGTTTGATAAATAGGACCGGAGGACTAGGTATAAGGATTGGGGTAAATGGGTTTTGAGCTTAAAGAGCAATCCCGGGTGCCACACCCGGTCAAAAGCTTGCGCTATGTCCAGAAAGGCACCCGAACAATACTCCTTGCACTCAAGGGCGGAGGAAATGTGGTCTACAACTCGGAGTCCTTGCTGAACCGTGGAATGTTGAGGACGGAATCCAAACTGGTGTGAAGGAAAATTGTTAAATTTGGCTAGGATTCGTTTTAATAGGAGTTTTTCGAAGATTTTGGAGAGGATCGGAAGAAGGCTAATAGGTCTGTAGGATGACGTACAGTTGGAGGGTTTACCTGGTTTTAGGAAAAGGATGATAGTCGAGTGTTTCCACAACAGAGGGAAATAGGTAGTGCGTAGGATACAGTTATAGATATGTGTAAGGAATGTAATGGCTTTAGGTGGAAGTTGTCTTACAATTTGAGGAGTAAGGAGATCGTATCCAGGGGATTTACGGAGAGGAAGCTTTTTAAGAAGATATTTGACCTCAGAGGGATTGATTGCTTTAGGTGGTAAGGAAATTGGTATCGGTGACGTAAGGAACTCTTCAACTATTGCGGTATTGGTTGGATTGAGATCAGAATGAGGAGTGAATACCTTGGAAAGGTGTGGTGCAAATTCCTGGGCCCTATCTTTGTCAGAAGCAGCCCAGGAATTATCACTACGCCGGAGAGGATGGGATATCAGGGGAGATTTTAGGATTCTCTTCGTGATATTCCACAAGGAATTGTCACGAGTCGAGAGAGAGGAGAGGTAGGAATTGTAGGATTGAGAGCGGAAGATCGCCAACTCCCGCTTTAATTGTCTACAATAAAAGTTATAGGAGTGGCGATCTGCTGGGTGGCGGGTGCGTTGCCATAATGTTCTGGCTCGGCGTTTGGTGTGGATTAGGTCTAGGAGGTGTTGTGGTAAATGGTTTTTGTAAGGATTTATTTGGGAGTGCTTGGGAACGGAGGCAGTCCAGGCGGCTTGTTGAATCGAGGTTGTAAAGGAATAGACGGCATCGTCAAGGTCAGTTTGGGTTTTGAGAGTCACTCTGAGGTCAATATCATTAGTGAGGATTTCGCGGAAGAGGTTCCAGTTGATAGGGCCTCTGATGAATGACGGTGGGACAGGTTTAGGCATAGGTGTTAAGGATACATTTAGGATCAGTGGACTATGGTCAGAGGATAGTTCATCAAGGCGAGTTACGGAATAGTTCAGGGAGCCTAATCCGCTGTGGATGAAGAAGTCGAGGATGTCTGGAATACGGTTAGGATCTGTTGGCCAGTAGGTGGGGAAGTGGGAGGTAGGAGATTAAGGCGTCGGGAGTTGAGTGCAGCCTGCAATGTCCGTCCACGAGTATTTGTGGTCCTGGAACCCCATTGTTGGTGCTTGGCGTTTAGGTCTGCACCCATAATAAAGTGATTCCCCAATGAGTTGAGGAAGGATCCAAATTGGGTAATGGAAATAGAATGTTTAGGAGGGCAGTATGCTGATGCGATGACGAGCGGAAAGGAAAAGTTCTTGATTATAACAGAGGTGGCTTGTAGGAAGTCGTGGGCGGGAAGTGGGTGTAAGTGATGGGAGAGGGATCGGTGGACAATGACTGCAGTACCGGCATGGGCTTTGCCGTCTGGATGGTCTGTCCGGTATGTCGTGTATTCAGGTATTTTGAAGTACTGTTTAGTGGTTAGTCTAGTTTCAGTAATGAGTACAACATCAACGTTTTTGTCTTGCAGTAAGGCTGTAAGTTCGTCAGTGTGAGTTCTAACACCATTCGCATTCCAAAGGAGAATGGATAAGGAATTAGGTGAGGTCATTTATGGTTTTTGTAAGGCAGGAATGAGATTTGATACAAGGTTCGTAAGGAGTGATATTAGAGGCATAACAAGGGATTTCATTTCGGAGATAAAGGATGTCATCAAACTGGTAAGGTCTGTGGCGTTTGAAGGAGGAGGAATATGAGAGATTTGTGGCGGATTAGGATTTTTAGGATTTGTTATATTTTGAGGAAGAGGTATTTGTGGAATGGACTGAGGATATTTAGGAACATTTTGCAGTTCCGGCAGGGCCTCGGCTTCACTACATTGGTTCCCACCTCCAAGTAAGTGGGCAAATGATACATTGGCATCGATTATTTTTGAGGGTTCTCTTCTAGTTCTTGTCTGTCTTGCTGTTTCATCCAGTACTTGGGGTTTTTGATACCTGGTCCTTAGTTCCTTATAGATTTGGCATCCTTTGTAGTTGGCCGGGTGGTCCTTGAGGCAATGAGCACATACAGCGGGTGTTGACTTTGGTTTTGTACATTCCACAGACTTGTGCTGTTCACCGCATTTCACGCAGCGTGGTATGTGATAACAGTAACTTTTGGTATGACCATACGCCTGACAATTGTGACACTGAACAATTTCACTCTTGGTGTAAGGTTTTTCGACTTTTACACTTGTATAGTACAGTCTTTTTAGATCGTAAATTTTTTCTACCCCTGACAATGGTTCTAGGTCAACAAAGAATAGAGGAAGTTGAACTCTATCTTTTATGACATTAGTGACTTGGCGCACTTTGTAACCCATGTCTATAAGTTCTTCTTTGATAGCTTCAACTGGTGTAGAAGAATGTAGATTTCTGATTACAACTCTAAGAGATCTCTCTTGGCGTAGCTGGTAAGTATGGAAATCCGCTTTAGTATCAGTTAGATATTTCACTATTTTTCTATACGTCTCGGCGGTGGTCGGTGATATTTTGGTGTCATTGATTCTACTCATACAGTAGTAGCTGGTGGAGTCGGTAATTTTATTCAATTGAGCACACAACAACTGAAAATTTTTAATATTTTTGACAAATATCGGTGGAGGCCGTGGTTCACTGGGTGTAGGAGCAGATTCCATGTTTTCTTTTTCATTATGTAGAATTTGAAAAGGATTTGGAGTGAAAAACGGAGATTCATCAGTCATCCCTTGTGACGATGTGCCAGGTTGTGGTTCAGATTCGGTATTAGTACCTGAAGGGGTTCCTTGCTGATTTAATTTTTTATTAGTATCACGGCGGGGTCTTTATTTTATGGGAGAAGTGATTGAACCACTAGATCTAGATCTTTTAGTTGATGCTTTGGAGGACATCACTTGGTGAAAATATCGCATTTCATGTGAAGTAGATAATGAGATAATAACTAGATGTGGGAAATAAAACAATAACTAAAGAAAAGAAAAAGCAATCCCGGCCTTGCCGAGCTACTGGCAATCAGCTGATGTGAAGAGGTTACCCAGCATTCACTTTACACTGTAAATTGTAACAAAACTTACTGTTCTTTGCTCCAATATTTACTGCTGCTGTTATCTTGAAGTCTGGTGAGGTTTTCAAGATTGTACTGAAGTGAATTCCAACTGAAAAAGCAAGAAATCCAAGAGACGATTTGAATGATGACTGCTATACTCATGCGCATGCGCAGTTATATATCCAATAAAGGACTATGTTCTAAAGACTGAACTTAGTATAGCAAGTAGGACTGTGACTAAGCTATATAAGAAAAAATAAATAAAGGAGAGTCTCTTTTCCTCAAACTCGATAAGAGTCTCGTTTTTTATTCATTTTCGAGGATTCGCATAGCCCTTTCTTCACTATTTAGGTAATGAGTTTGTGGGGACAAAAATATAAAACATGTTATCTAACATCTTATAGTTGGTTTTTGTTTTGATTTGATATCTAAAAAATTACAAGAATTGAAGAGATTTTCCCAAGACATGTTTTCAGCCAAAATATTTTATCTTCGTTTTATATCTTGGAAAGAATAGAGAATAAATGGTTAAAACATCATGAAAATCAAAATTGTTGAGTGGCAAAATTATGGAAAAATGGACAATTTAAAATAGATTGACCCATATATGTTACTTTCACATACCTATGTATGGAATTTATAGTAAGGGAAAATATTTCGATCGTACAAATTTTCAATTTCACTCTTTGCAGATTCGATAAGTAACCGTATCTTTGCTAGCATATATAAAAAAAACATGTTCGATGAAAAATTTTACGATTATGTTTAGTTACTTCATGTGGAAAAAGCATATAAAAGTTAGTATATGCTATTCACATGCCGTCCTGCAAAAAGTTGATCCAGTAAATTTTATAATTATTTAATTTGTTTATTATTGGCTAATAATCCTTCTCAGGTGCAGAAATGCCGAACTCGCTGGTCTTTATGAAGATCTGAAGATGGATCTGGCCAGATTTATTAAGATAGGCCAGGGTACATTGCACGTATAGATGATTTGGCGATACCATGCAAGATGCATAGGCAAAGAAAGGTTGGCGGACCAAATGTAAGATGAGAAGGGATTCAGTGACAGCGGACGCAGGAGCTCTGCTGGGTATCCGAAACCGGAGAGCTGTTGCAGCTAATCGTATGGGAAGAGGCCTAGTCTCGGTGACGGCATGTAGCGCCATCTATGTATGTATTATTGTATTATTGTTTATATCAACAGAATTTATTCTCTTATTCATAGCAGTAACTTACTTGTTTTAACCGTATACAAAGGATTTTTTTATTCTTGATATTGCAATCGATACTTTTAGAAAACAATAATTCACTATATAAGTTATAAACTTTTCTGAGTGAAATTTAAAAAAAAAAAATTACAGAAAATTAGAGCCTGCTGGTATACTTACTAGAGATACATCCAGGGTATTGTATTCAAGAAAGAAAAGATAAATAAAAATAAAAAATTTCTCCTTTTTTTATTTATTTGGGATATTTACAGAACTTGAGTGACTTTTTTCCACATCATAGTGAGGTTCACTCAACCATCAAGCAGTCGCAGCTTGAGCCCATTGGATTGAAGGACCTATAACCGAAATGCTGTTTTTTGCCCAAGGTCCCACGACGATTACACTATCCTGCGGAGGATGGCTGACATCGGAAGATAAGCAGTAATCCGTTTAGAGGCGAGATATCTGTGACCACTGATGACTATCTCCCAACAGCGGTTCATGCTACAATACCAGATCCCCTTTCTGTTCAACATGTCTTTTAATCCCGTTCCTCCTCTTCCTACATTGACTAATGGACAGGTTTGGGTCTTCCTTTGCCATTCACTATGGTCCCTGTGGTCGGAGAATGGAAACCGAACACAATGGAATGCTGAAACGAGAAAAAAATTTATATTTATGAGAATCCAAATCATCATGGTTAGGTATTTGAGAAAACGCTGGTATTGAACCTTATGAAATATTTTTGATGACTTAATCAATGGCGCCACGCTGAGCAGAAAACTGATGTTCCATAGCCTGGAGCCTTAACCTCATATCATTAAGGCTCCAGGCTATGTAACATCAGTAACATAAAGGCTGACATTATAAAGTATATGAAGAAATAACCAATAATTGGTTAGATTGATAAATATAAAATAATAGTTTTACAAAATATGATATATAACAGCCATATATATCTATATAAATATATCAAGCATAGGTGGTAGCAGGATAGATCAGTACTAGTAATAAATAATAACAGAAGTATAGCGACGCGCTCGATAGCTTATTTATCGATAAATAACCGCGTGAGTATTACTTAATAAAAACCATATGTATTTTTTTATATAAAGGAAGATTACACACAGGGAGTGAGTCCGGAACGGTGATATCGCAGGCCTGCATAAAAGACTTTTTATTTTAAGTTTAAGAGCACTTTATTGTAAGTTAATAATCAGTTTTATGTTTAGTTGTATGTATCAGTTTGCCTTTAATTAATCTTAATTTTGTGAAATCCATTTTTGTTTATTTTTCTATTTTTTTTTGTTTGTAATGATTAATTTTGAATAAATTTTTCTGTTAAAATATCTGAGCAAAGATTGTTTTTACATTTATCCTTGCACAACCTGGCTAAAGTAGCCTTCGTTATTAGTTTTGTATTACCTTATACATCTTTATATATAGAATAAAATAACGTCATATCATACATCTATATTACTATTCTTATATTCGGGGAAAAAAAAATGATCTAAAAATATGTTAACCCTTTTTTTATTTAGTTGGGGAATGGCGTTCGACTTGTATATTTAACCGTTTTTTATTAATGCTAACAGAATTATGTGTTTTTTTCTATTTTTAGAATCGGCATTCAAATTCTGTCAGATTATTTCAACAAATAAATTAATGATACCTTCATGATATTAGAGCCCGTTAGTTTTTTTTTTTCGATATTGCAAGTTTAATCAAAAATGTTGAAGTAGTTTTTGAGAAATTCGTAAAAAGGTGCAAAACGCATAGTATTAAGTAACTATTCTAGTTCGCCGATATTGTTAAAAAAAGAAAAATGCAGGCATATAAGTTTTTAAAATTTGAAATTTCAGTTTCATATAAATCATCATTTAAGAGATATACTTTAAAACACAACCACAGAACTTGGTAATGGGACTTGTTCATATGTACTCTTGGAAGACGTGTATAAAATATACAAAATACTGTACCTTAATACATTTATTTGATTATTTGAACCATTGTTTAGTAATTGGCAGCGTTTTTGTTTTATATTACTATTACTGTACATAAAATTGGTTTTGTGTTCATAATTACATTACCACGAGGCATACTGGAATTTGTCAGTATGTTTTTGAGCACACAACAAATGAGACGTTGATTTCCAAAAAGTACTAAAGGACATTTTTTACAAAATTGATTTTTTTACATATTTGTATTCTCATCAATTACTTATATATAAATCTCCTATTTGATTTTGTCTAATGGACACCCAAGTCCTTTATAAACGCAATTTAGAAATATAATTATTTTCTAAAGGAAATAATTACACATTTAATTTCGTTCCAAATTATACCAAAACATCTCATTTCATATCTTTAATATGATGTTATTAATATACTAAAAAAACAATTCTGGATTTTAATGAGAAAAGAATCAAATTAGCTAATTTAATAATATAATAATTAGTGATTTTTGCGCCTCCTGTAAAATTTCCTAGAATGGATATAGTACCTTTTGGAAATCAACGTCTCAAATGACCTTTTACTAAATATATTTTTAAGATATTTTATTATATTCTAACAAGTAATAAATAACATTTAAAGAAAAAAAGACTAAATTTATTTTCTTCAATTACTTCATGGAATATATTTTAGTTTTGCCGAACTTAATTACTGCATTTCTAACGACACAGACTAAAACTAAATTAAATACATATCATTCTAAAATAAATCCTGTGATTTATTCTGTTAAATTCACAATGGTGACTGAAAAAATAGATAACTTAATGATATATTGATACAAATAATGTTCGAATTTATATTTTTGTTGACTACATTAAACAATTTAGAAACCTAAAGTATTTTTCGAATACCTGTTAACCTTTTTTTTTTCTTTTAAAAAAAAAAAAAGGCACAGGTACGGAACTTTTAAAACCTATCTTGACTGAATATACATTCTATTCAGTAAATAAAAAGTAATAAATAAATACGTTGGAAGCTTCAGCTGTATCAATACCATGCATCGAGAAATGCTTAAGCTAGCGTGATGAGTGAAGCAGTGGTCAAGACCGGATCAGAGTCAAGGAGGAGAGGAAGTCCGCTCGTCGGGTCCCATTTAGAAGTCCGTGCTATACCTGAGTCCATTCATGAGGAGGCAGTTCATTCATTAAATACCACCTGACAGGTCCTACCTGACCGCCGAATAACTATCTATTGCACCTCAATGGGAAACGTTTTCTAGTATTAGGCGTTTGGTCTTGTCTATGAAAGACACTCCAGGATGGCATCATAGCTGAAAAGCCACCGAGCTCTGTTTTGTAAAGAAGAATGGTTCATTGAAATGTTTCTTCACCTGAAGGTTAGTGAAGAAAAGGACACTTGGCTCTACAACAAAGCAAATACCATTTAACAGTTTTCCTCTATTTTACTATTTCCAGAGGAATCTCTCTCCGTCCCCCCACTAATTCGTAAAAAATTCAAATTCCAAGATTCACTTCTCCAATTTTCATTTAAGTTCTTCATATCGGCCAATGATTAAATATAATAATTAATAAACTTTTTAAAATAAACATATTTTCTTCCTAATTGCACCTTTGGTTAAAATGAAACAAAACTTCCGAAGCGATAAACTCTAAATCGGTAAGATTTTTTTATTTATTCTTGTCTCCTTTCTTTATTCTCTGTCTAAATACGTAAAGGTTAGAATTTATAAAACTATTATTCTTCCGAGGGTTATTTACGGATGTGAAACGTGGCCGCTTACTTTGAAGGATGAACAACGGCTTAAGGTTTTCGAAAATAAGGTAATGCGTAAAATATTTGGTCCGAAGAGAGATGAAGCTACTGGGGACTTTAGAAGGTTGCACAACACGGAATTGCGGAGCTTGTACCCTGTGAATAAAATTGAGTTGATAGCAAGGCGGAGACTCAAATGGGCGCGTAAAGTTGTTAGGCTCGGTGAGGATCGGATTCCGAGAAAGTTGGTATTCGCTGAACCGCCTGGTAGGCGTCCGAAAGGTAGTCCGAAACGTCGGTGGGAGGATTGCGTCAAGGCTGATCTCGGGGGCTTGGGCTTGAACGGTAAACATTGGACGAGTCTGTGCAGGCGAAGTTTGGTGGTATTGGCATCGAACCTTCGGGTAAGCCTATTATTATTATTATCTCCTTTATTGTTTACAAATCAAGTGACAAATAAAACAATATTGCCAAACTAAATGATTCAAAAGTACAGGACTCTCATAACGGTCAGACAGAGATTTATTTAAACATAAATAACACCTCATTGAAATTGTACCCATGTGAAGCATATATATATATATATATATATATATAAATATATATATATATATATATACACGTACTTATACATACTTATACAGGCGTTCCAACTAGGGTTGCCTTTTCAAGTCAGTGCTGAGCTCCAGAGGTCACGGTCAAGCCAATCCTCCTCCTGAAGACCCCGGCCCGCCATCTCCTCTTCCACTCCGCATATATATACTACTATGTATATATATATATATATATATATATATATATATATATATATATATATATATATATATATACTTGGTAACAAAAATGTATTTTTCCACCAAAAGAAAAGCTAAATTTCAATGTATTTTACTTATAAACCTTCAGGAAAGAATGCCTTAAATGATAGTAAATTGAGGTTGTTTACTATTAACCCCATCTTATACTATATTTATAATAACCTTACATTTATAAATAAGCTTCAGTGCAAAAACCTCACAAGCGACCTCTTTTGTACCGACACCCATTTCAAAAGTAGACCTGAACGATTTCGGGCTAATATGCCATGACCCTATAGTCAAAATTAAAATTTATACAAACACGCTGCAAATTATTACACAATGGTTCATTATATCCAAATAACTATATTAGGGGGGATCACTTGTAGCTGAGTGGCTTGCATAACAGCCTTCTTTGCTAAAGGTCACGGGTTCAAACCCGCAGGTGGTCCTAAGGTTTTTTAATGGGAGTAAAAAATCCTTAGTTATGCCGTCCTTCGGAGGGGACGTTGGTGGTCCCGAGCCTGTGCGATGTCAGATACTCATCAAAGACCCCTATCTTAATAAAACCTGGATAGGCAAAATTTAGTACTCCCACTGGAGCATCGTCCGATTAGCCATAGTAGCATAAAGTGACTGACGTTAAATAAATAAACAAACAACAATATTAGGGTATAACTGATTATATAGCTGTTTTAAGGCAATTAACTTATGTTAAAAGCAATAAATCAGGGAACATTTTCTACCGTACACTAAAATAGTCAACTCTTCAAATTTTTTTAATTACATATTGCTGTGTTGCGTGTTACATTTTTAACTTTTTTCTAAAATGCTGATAACTTAAACCTTGTTAAAACAAATAAATAATACGGTCTTAGTATGAGGAACTCTGTTCTTGCGATTTGGAACCCATTATCACGGGTTATCTGTTAATAGTCAATGAAATTTGCACAGTTGTTTGTTACTATTTTCCTAAAAATAAAAAATATGAAAATATGAAAAAATCAATTGCTCTCGTAAGGAGTTTTTAAGTCATATTAGGAGCCGTGATACTCTATAAATACTTTTTTTTTCCAATTTGTAATAATTTGATGTTACTTTTGTTGTACTGGTGTCAAATTTATTACATATATTTTAATTAATGAACCACATGTTTATTTAACGATTTTTATATAATAAAGCAGGTGCATGGATATTTTTTTGCACACTGTCGGTAGTAGAATGTTGCGGTAGATTCATTTCCTTGGAAGAACTAGCTTGTTAGAAATCATTCTAAATTATTGATAATACTCGAATCAGTCGTTTGAAAACAGTTGTTTTTAACCTGAAAATATTTATTGAAATAGCAAAGATTAGATAATTCAATATCGATGCTTATGAAGTTTTGATCAAATGTATAGTTAGTGTTCAAGTGATACAACCTAATTATAGAGGAGAAAAGTTCAAATGAACAAATAAAAAAACACTGAAAGATTGACTGAATTAATTAAATCAAAATGACTGAGCAAATAGCCTAGTATCGAATGAAGATAAGTTAATATAAAGATATGGCAATCTACCACTCTGCCAATCAATTCGTCGAAATAAATTATTATGATGAATTACTGAAACATCTCTGCGTTTAACTTGGAGCATTTTGGGGGTAATGTATGCCAACAACAAATTATAAATTTCATTTTCGAAGGTTTAATTAATTACTATTCATCCATGTAAGAATTCTCACATTTTCCGTCAATTTTCGCTGAAATCGATTTGTAAATCTGTCATCTTCAAGTAGATTAAAAGCGGTCTGAGGTAGATAACGAAAAAAAAAAAAAAGTCGTGAGTTTGATTTTCTTGAGCGGGAGGGAGCCCTAACGGATTTATAACTAGACATATTGTCTGGCTGATTGGTGGGGGTCGCTCAATACAGTGGAGGGAGCGCCTGTCCAAACAGTGCTCCGCCGCCGGAGAGAGAAAACAATTTTCCGAGCGATAAAAGATTAATCCGCCGGCTCAAGTGTGTACCGGAGGAAGGTGCATAATAAAACGCGGTTAGCGGATTAATTCGTCCCCTGGAGAGCCCTCCTATCTGCCACCTCCAATCCTCCATCCCATCCAACGCCTCATCCAATTAGCCCATCCTTGTCTTCCTCTTATGTCCATGCGTCATTAGTCCCTCCGTCCATGCAGAACCCTTCGCACTCCCTCCCGAACTATCAGGATCCGTTTTGTTTGTCGTCTCCGGGTTTGCCATTAGCGAGAAAATTACATGATGAAAAAACTAAATATCCATACTGGTATCATTCGAGGCTTTTGTAATAGGGGTATTCCTCTTAAGAATCATAGAAGACTCATCATAATAGAATGCTTAGTTCAAGAGCGTTTACCTATAAAACAAATATTTAAAAAAAATCTGGTGCGTGCAACACGACTTTCACTTAACTCCGTTGTTAAAAGCAATATAAAAACTAAATTAATTAAAAATAAGTTAGAGGTGAAAAAGGAATTATATTGAGTTTTGATAGAGATATGAGTTTCATTAAATAATCTGTTAGATTATTATCCACAACAATCCTTATTCGTCACTTTACAGTACCTTCTACAACATTGAACATAAGATAACATTTTTTCTAAAATATTTCGCTTTCCAACGGTTTATTAACATCTATATTACTATTCTTGTAGTTTGGGGGAAAAAAAGATTACCTACAAAATATTTTTTCTTTTAAAAAAATCGTCTGATTCGTTCAATAAGTTTATTTGGCCGTTTTTTTTATCTTTTTCTTCTTTCGTTTCTCCCTATAGTATTTAATCCTCTCTATTCTCAGCTAGGTTCCTGGCCCGGCCAAGATCTTTCCCTCTTCCTCAGCAAAGCTTGTACTTGTACTCCGGGTAGGACATCCTTGGTCGCCCCCATCTCCCACCTGGCACGTAATCCATAGTTTTGGGAAGTTTCCTGTGTTTCTTCGTTATAATGACGTGGCCGAACCACTTCAGCTGACTGGTTAGCAGTATTTCCTTTAACAGGGCAACTCCGAGTTACTGGCGATCCTGTTTTGTACTTCATGTGGCGTTCTTCAATGGAACTTCATGTCAGCAGCTATGAATCTGCTCTCATGTCAGTCTTTAATATCCAGCTTTCAGCTCCATACAAGAGTTTTTTAACAAAACTAATAAGCTGATAAGTTTATTTTTTTTCGAAATCGAAGGTTACTTTAAAGGAAGAAAATTTAAGATATAAGTATTTAAACCCCGTAAGACTATTTCAATCAGGAAAAACCTAAATCATATTAAAACCGATTAAATGTTACATCGATATAGCGATTTTAATCAAAATCGTTAGAGCATTTTTCGAGAAAATCGTAATAAGGTGCAAAATGCATGGTATAAAGTAGCTCTTTAGGTAAACAGATTTTGATGAAAATTGTGGAGTAACATCTCAGGTGTATTTTTGTTTTAAATACGAAATTTCGGTTTCGTACGACTTCGATTGGTCCAGGCTTACCCTAAAGCGTGTATTTTTGTTGAAATTCGAAAATTTTAACGAACGCAATACTTTCCCTCACTATATATTTCATATAAAGTAAAAATATAATTTACCTAATAAATGTGTGTTTCTTTTCGGACCTGACCTTCTAGAGAACATGCGAATATGGTTTGTTGTTGGCAAAAAAGGAAGGACCAGAAAAAATAATAATAAAAATATATATATATATATATATATATATATATATATATATATATATACATATATATATATAATATATATATATATATATATATATATATATATATATATATACACATATTATTTTATTAAATTTACTATACAGTTATTTTTTCGAATTGAAATCACGTTTCCAAAAATAAAAGTAATTATATAGCTTGATAATATGCATTATCAAAACTAAAAAAAATATATTGGGTTGATGCAAAATGAATGCAGGTTTTTAGTAGGTATTGTAAATACGCCATATCTTTACTTTAACCATATATATTTAATCAAAATAATTTCCATCTGAATCAATGCACTTTTGCCAACGTTCAACAAGCTTTCTTATTCCACCAGAAAAAAAATCCGAATCCCTGGACTCAATGAAATCACGAAAAGAATTTTCAATGTCGTCCTGGTTTTGAAAATTTTTCTCCCTCAAAAAGTTGTCCAGATGCCTGAAAAAGTGGAAGTCTGTAGGAGAGAGGTCAGGTGAATAAGGCGGATGTTGGAGAACTTCGTAGCCCAACTCGTGCAGTCGTCGAAGCGTTGGTTGTGCAACGTGTGGTCTGGCGTTATCGTGGAGCAGGATCGGCCCCTTCCGATTCATCAATGCTGGGCAAAGACGTTGCAATTTTTGAGTTCCGAGTTCCGCCGCCATTTCTCGTGTGGTTTTGGTTGGGTCTTCTTCCACTTTTGACCTCAGCTGGTCGTTGTCCAGAGCAAGATGACGGCCCCGACCTTCCTTGTCTTCGAAATCTCCTCTGCGAAACTTCTGGAACCAACGCTGCACCGTGCACTCATTAATAGCCCCCTGACCCCACACTTCATTAATATTACGAGCCGTTTGCGCAGCGCTGCGCCCTAATTTAAATTCGTAAAAATACATTTGACGAAAATCGCACTTTGACATTTTCGATTCAAGACCTTTGAACACACTGAACAAAACGATTTTACTAAACAAATTCATGGTGAAAGAGAGGGTATTAGATAAGGTTTGTTTTGGTATAATAATTATCAATGTTAGGATTAGCTTTGTTTACACAATTGGAATTAAGATATTGCAATAGAGGAAACCTGCATTAATTTTGCATCAACCCAATACATGCCATGTAAACTTGTATGTTTTACAAGAGTTTTTAGAAGATAACTTTGATTGTATTACTTTTGATGGATTATATATATATATATATATATATATATATATATATATATATCTTCTCGTTTTTTAAGCATATTTATTTTAATTTACAACTGTAAAGGTGAGTATAACTATAAAAGGATACGCTCCTGTTAAAACTACTCATGAGCAGCACTTAGAAATTATACTCAACTAGATCTCGTAGTCATGTTTTTTTTATATACTACGGAAGATTCTCAGGAATTGAAGAGGAAGGAAGGATTGATACTAGTAGGAATGGACTTGATTCCTAGGAATGGAAAGAAATGGTACCTGGTTCCTATAAAATCGGTAAAATTAACGTCTGAGGACAACAAGTAAAGTTTATCCCAAGCAGGAAGATTGTGGACAATGTTGATATTAGCAATATACTTTTAATTCCATAAAGATTATGTTAAACTTGAGTGATTTTTTTCTTATGAATGGAGTGTTGAGATGTAACGCTTAGATCAACAAAAGCAATCCCATTTAGAAAACGCTATAGATCATAGGCCCAAGTGACATGGAAGAGAAATCAATAATCATTCTGGTTTTATGGTCTATTGTCACTTTATACACTTGTTGCTATTGTGTCCCTTTTTTCGTCTTCATTTTTATTATTCAGAGCGAACATTCAATTCAGGGCAACAAACCTTATTGAAGAACTCAACTTGTTGCCACTTATAAAAATTATTATTGTATACCTGAAAATCATAATCAGCTTTATTCTTCTAGCATTTCTAAAATTCTAATGACATATGACATATAGAAATATACAACCGGACACTGATACTTGTTTGTTAACCTCTTTTTAATTAGAAATAATCAATGAAGCACTGGTTTGTATCTATTACCTTAGACTTCCAACATATTTCACTAAAATCTAATCTAAAACAAAACTAATGATTTAATAACAGATTTCTTACTCCAACAAATTGTCAAAAAATTTCATCGTTGAGAAATATATTGTTGAATAATATGTGTTGACTGCACATTTAGAAGATCTAAAGTAACCAAGAAGCATATTTACTCTTCTAAACTGTAAATACAATAGTTTTTAGTCTTAAGAGCCACACAAACACTTTCAAAAAGTCAAAAGATTGAGAATTTTATTGATCATTTTCATTAGGCATGGAAGCTATTTTGTTTCTCGATAGGCGCTTTATAAGAACAACCCAATATTGTTCCCGAATAAATCTTTAAACGGCGCTTCGATTGGCTTTTACGCATAACATTCCAGTAAGACGGAAAAAATGACTACATATTGCGCCATTAATATTGGGTTGTGTCACATGAAATGTGCGTTTTCAAGTTAAAGGATTTTTATTAAAAATGCGATACGAAAACAAGATAGTTTTATTCGAAGTATTCACCTTCTTTTTCTACACATTTTTCCCAACGTGACTCCAACTTTTTTATCCCCGAACTGAAAAACTCTGAGCTTTGAAGTGAAACAAAATCTGAAAACGCACTTTTCACTTGATCATCAAAAGTTTTCCTTTGACGAAGTTGTCTAAAATTCCATAACAGGTGGTAATTGGAGACAAGTCGGGAGAATATGGTGGGTGCGGAAGAACTTCGTAGCCCAGTTTTTTCAATTTTTGCACAGTATGTCTTGAAACATGGTGTCTTGCTGCCGCTCAGTGAAATAATGAGGTACCCATTTATCGAGCTTTTTTACTTTCCCAATACACTTTAAAAGTCTGGAAACGGTAGATACACTTGCATTTAGTTGTGCTAAGAGTCCTTTAACTGTTTGGTAGGGGTTTCCTTCTACTGTATGTTTGAGGACATCGTTGTCTATTACGGACGGAGGTCTTCCTCGGGGTAAGTTTTTCAAGTCGGTATCCCCAGCTGAAAACTTAGCAAACCAACGGCAAATGGTCCGTTCATTAACACTCCCTTCCCCAAACGCCTTGCACATATTTCTAGCGGCCTCAGCTGCTGAATGGCCGAGTTTAAACTCGTACAAAAATATTACTCGAAAATCGCCAAATGTTCATATTTAGAGGTATACTAAAAAGTGGGTAATTGATAGGGAAGCTAATGTTTATAATACAAAGGTTACAAAGTAACAGTTTACATTAAATATGTAAACATTCGGAAGAAAACAACAGAGACCTGAAAAATCCTGTATGTATTTCAGAAACTATAAAAACGGACATTTCATGTGAAACAACCTAATAAAAAGTCCATACACACAACTGATTTATTTTCGTTAAAAAAAAACGTTTCAAATTATTACACAATGGTTTATTTTTCCAAAAAACAATATTACCTGTATAACTGTCTATAAAGCTGTAGATAGGCAATTAAGTAATATGAAAGGCAATTAATAATTCAAAGAAAAATATCATATTACCACTGCTAATTTCAAAACGCTATATCTCTGCTAGTTATTTAACAATTTCAATACTTTTTTCTTTTTCTAGAAATTGAATTCTCAATGAAATAGCACTAAGAACAAAATACTTTGGGTATTTATTTATTAATTAATTATTAGCAGGTTTTTTGTTAATAAATATTGATAATTTGTTTTTCTTTATTTAAAAAATAATTGGTTATTTAATTAAATCACATTTAAAAATAACCAGCTGATATCAACGTCTGGGTCTAAGATCATTGTTGCATGCCCTATATTTTTTTAATTAAAAAAAAATTGGTCCAATGGTTTCGGAGAAATGCCGCGGACGGCGGACGGCAGACAAAAGGATTTTTTTTTAAATTTGTTATTCGGGTTCTACACATTATTAGCTTTCAACATTCAAAGGGGGATAATTTTTTTTTGTTGATTATAAAGGTTCATTATTAAAAATAATTAACCAATATTTTTTTTTTTTTTTTTTTTTTAGATAGATTTATTGCTATTTACAACTGTATAATGTATACATCTAGTAAATGATATTACAAGATAAAAATGGCATGGATTCATGTGGTGATACTACCCATTGGCAGCTCCCCAATTAACCAATATGAGGTTTCAAAGAATCAGGATTTACCAAAAGAAATTGAATTAATTTCTTTTGTTTTAGACACAAAAACATATTTAGACTGTATTTTATATAATTACAGACTCGATTTAGATTTTGTTAATTTTAGAAGGAGTGGCGTGGCCTAGGAGATAAAGCACTAGTCTACTGTTCTCCGGGTCCGGGTTCGAATCCCGGTTCTGGCAGAATCTTATTTCTTCTGTTAGTTCGGCGGGGGGAGGGGGGGAGGAAGGTGACCTTCGAGTGTGGAGACCCTCCTGGGGCACACCCAGCCTCTAAAAGAGGGTACCCAAAAATAGGAGAAAAACCAGGAGGCTGAGCGTGATCTTTGTCTTATCACCTCATAGCAAGGGCGTTAGCCCAGAAACAGTACGATTCTCTAGATGTACTGAGCCCAAAACTCTTTATGGGTTATTGCGGTACAGGCTTTTTTATTTAATTTGGAATAATCTATTTTTTAAACTTCATAATGTTTCTTTTTTATACTGCTCAACGGTGGTACTTAGGAATTCTAATTATACAAACGCTTTTACAATTTTTTTCCCTCCCAATTCCTTCCAGTCCGAAGTACCATTACCTACAATGGATGGTGTGGAACAATCTAAAGACTGGATTCAGTTGTTGCAAGCGGTTCCGTTGGCAAGTTTGGAGTGGCTGTAGCTCTTGACTCGATTTCCCAAGGCTGCTGGAGTGTCGGCCGAGATTGTGAACATTGAGGTGAGACAATGAGCAGGGCGGTTGAGAGGGAATAGGAGTGGCTCCTAGAGTACCGTGGGAGTACGGCAACAGTCTCGAGTGCTTCGCCGTTCGACTTTGTTAACTTTGTCAAGGGAGTCAGCTCAACCGGATAACAAAGTCTATTCTCCTTCTACGGTTTTCTTCTTCAGCCAACTAGCAACGAATGTCCCATGAATAGAATTTACTTTCCAGTTTCGAATTTGAGTACCACTTGGTTTTGTAACTCGAAGCAAGATTTTCCGCATTGTAAGCTTTAAAAAGCGTATCCCCTCCCCATGCATTGTCCGCACCTCAAGTCAATAACTACCTCTCTCAGCTCCTTGATACTTGAATTTAATAAACTTTTGTATTTCTATTCTTTCAAAAGACATTGTATAAGGAAGTCGATTTTATTTAGTTCAGTATTACATATAGTACGTGCATTAAGGGTTTGAAAACATGTAGGGGTGCATAATGATAATAATTAAATAACTACTTTCTAGGACCATGTCCCCTAAGAATGTTTTACTTATAATAAAGATAGAAACTTTAATATAACATATCTGACTTTGAGACCAATAAATTTAATTTTTATTAACTAATGTGTTAGAACATATTTATACACATCTACATATTTTTGTAAACACACAAACACGCACGCACACACACACACACACACACACACACCACACACACAAACACACACACACACACACACACACACACACACACACACACACACATATATATATATATATATATATATATATATATATATATATATATATATATATGTATATATACCAAAAAATATGGACCGTGAAACAAAGAAAGAAATTTAGTAAATATTAAAAATTGTGAATGCACCTTTATTAACAAAGGCTATGGTAGTTTGGCTACAGTTCAATAAATAATCTTCCAAAACAATGATGACTACTTTGGGGTTTAAAACTATGTCTAGACTAGAATATGTTCTACATCTTTTTCTGACCAAGCTAACACAAAGAACTAACTAATATTTCAGGTTTTGACCTGTTTGGGATCAATTTAAGCTAAGGGACTAGCGGAATAAGCACGCGATGTCTGCCCAAACGTAAAAATTATATGTTAGGGATTTTCAAAATTTGTCAATTCAAAATAAATATTTTTTTAAATTTATTTCCACAAAATTGGAGTCAAATTTTTTTTTTTTTTTAAATTTTTTAAAGAAGAAATATAGGTTATGTTGGATTGGTACACATTCAACTTTTTGCTATTTTATCTCATTGTTCATTGGAGGGTCCTACGTAATTTTAATTTTATCATAATTGTACCCCATTGTGAAAAATAAAAAAACAAAACAGTTTTTTCTCCTAAACGGATCAACCTGTATTCACAAAAAAAAAAAAAAATTAATTGTTTTCTTTTGTTTTCTAAACTCTTTTGAGCTTATAAAAAATAAAATAAAAATTTAAATTTTTTTTACAAAAATGAAATTATTCGAAATATTTATTTTATTTTCCAAATATACTTTTTTATGTTATGTTGGATTGGTGCAGCTACAATTTTTTGCTACTTTGTTACATTGGAGAGTCCTTCACAATATATATTTTATTTAAGTTGATCTCAAGTGTACCCAATGGTGAAAAATAAAAAAAATTCTTTTTGTCAGTCAGCTCTCTCACCAGCCATGCTGTAAGAGCTAACTGGTCACTCCTAAAAGTTGGGATAGAGCTCTAGAATCGTGAAGCCTTTAGATATTTTTATTTATTTATTTTTTTTATTTATTGAGATATATTACAATAATTAGATATTAATAACACACTATGCACCTACATATTATTTATTATACCTATTATTATAAATATCTTCTATCGGATGTAATTTTTTTTTTTCTTGTATAACATAACACTATATGTTATATTTATATAAAATGTAACTACAAAGAGTTTTTATATATCATTAGAATAAAAGTGTAAAACCAGTTAAAAAAAGTAATCTAAAAAGCTATAATGTCAGACTTGCATGGAATGTTTGAAAAAAAAATCAATATCTTCTACCACTGGAACAATTACATTTTTTTATGAAAATTAAGAATTATTCATTTATTAAATATCATCTCTCTAGATAAACATCCCGATATTGCAAAAAATACTGTTATTTTACTTATTTTTTTCACGAGGATTCCATACAAGTCTGACATCATAGCTTTTTAGATTAATTTGTTAACTAATTTTACACTTTAATCACAAAGGTAATTATTATAATATAAATATAATATATTACAAAATATATATTTTTTTCTTATATAAATATAGCATATAGGGTTATGTTGTTATCCAAGTAAAAACAAATTACATCCAATAGAAGATATTTATAAGAATATGTGTAATAAATAGGACTTGTGAAGGTGGTTGGCAGACTTTGATGAAAAAGTTGTAACATCTTGAGCGTATTGTTGTCTTAAATATGAAATTTCAGTTTCGTACGACTTTATATATTCTTGGTAGACTTACCACTTCTGGACACACACAGTCCTTTTTGAGGGACTTATTCATTTAGATTCAGGAAAAACTAAAACGTGTATTTTCAGTGAAAACTCGATTTCGAAATTTTCACGATCGCAATACAGTCCCTCACTACATATAGGTAAGTAAAAGTAAACAAAAATCATTAAAAACTGAGTCTAATTTAGAAGAACAAGCGCTGCCTTGCTTTCTTGTAAACAAGAGCAGAATGTTCCTTTCACTGAAGGCTCAACTTCAGGGAACTCTTCGTCTTTGTGTTTCAGTAATCTCAACCTTTGCCGTCGACCAGAAGAGGCCACGAGACACATTCCTTCAGGCCATTGAGACTCCAGACAAGTCACAACTCTAATTTGCCCTGCCCTTGAGACTCTTAGCCATTTTTAAATTCAAACCTGAGGCCCCTTCCGGGTACAGTTATACTATGCCCGCCATAGGGATACATCACAAGTATATCGATCAGCGTTTAATCCTGTCTTAGGGTAGGCAGTCCCGTCGGGTACCAGCCCAACGTGACAATTCATTTGAATACGCAGGAACATTCTTTTGTTATCAACCAATAAAATGAGCTTAAAAGAATTAGAAGAAATACGTGGAACTTATTTATGGTTCTACTACTGGACTTAATATAATCAATCAATAAAGTATTATTGTTCAACACGTTCACGCCACAGTGTTTCCAAACCCACTTTTTCGGGAGAAAAGTCTACACTACTTGTTCTATTTAAGATATATCAGCCATTTTAACGTCATTTTGTTCATTAGTAAATTTACTTTCAATGGTATAATTGGCATTTTTCAGCTCATTTTTATGTCATAAAAATAAATAGGTTTTGTAAAAAATGTCAGAGAAACGTCTCTGTAATTGATTATTCTTATATATGCCTTTATATATCTATATGTCCTTAATTTAACTTACTTAACGATTGTTATTAGATAAGTTTAAGAAAACTTTGGATTTCATATAACGATTTTGTTACTGGTAAACATCGCTTCATCCCTGGTATTCAATGACAGTTTCACTACGCGACATAGTTTTGTGTTTCGGATTAGAATATTTCTTTCTTTATTTTTCATATAGATTCTATCTAATCTAAAATTATAGTTTATCATTTAATTTGATATAATAAATATAAGGTAAATAAATAACGAATATACCATAAACAAACACATTTATAATTGTATCTCGCTTCGGGGTAGTACTACTATAATAGTTGGTGGAAGGAATTAGTCTGGGTGGCGGTCATTAAATGAAACAACTGAATAGTTTCAACTATTTTATTGTTTGCCAACGTTTCGACCCCCATTGTGGGTCATCATCAGGGCTAAAAAGATACAAAAAGGGTACATTTAAAATAAGATTAAAAATACTATTTTAAAAAAATAACTATTGCGCTAGAGAATGTCAATATTATAACATAAAAAGAACTAGATGTGTAAAGAAATCAATTAATTAAATTACAATGATAAAGGTATACTAATGAGAGCTATACAGACCAGATAATGACTAAAGTAATGTACAAATATATAAGAAAAAAAAATCACATGAAATAAAAAACATTAAAAAATGGAGTACAGTGGAAACTAGGTACAATTTGGTAATATGGAATATAGGCAGGTAGATAGGAAAGTACGTACAAAAGGTTGGGTAAAATGGAAAATACGTACCACATTTCTAGACAACAATGAGTAAAATTGTAATATTAACATAAAAGGAAGTGTTCAGATTAAACCTACAAAAGTAATAACATCATAATGGTATTAGAAGATGTTTTAACAAGATTGTTGAAGTAAAAACAATATAATACAATAGTAAGAATAATAATGTATAAACTATATGTAGTAAAACTGACTACTTCCCAACCAACGTTTTAATAATTATTGTACATATATTAAGACAGTAAAATTAACCAAGTGAAAAATATTATGAGAAAAATAATAATAAGTAACAATCATTGACAGATCATATAGTTGATACAAAATAGTAAAATAATTACAAATAGGAATAAATTGAATTGTAAAACCATTAAGAATTTTTTAAGTGCAGAAACAAATGAAATAGATACATATATAACATAAATGTATACATAAATAAGTAAAAAATAAACCAATAAATAAACAAAATGTATACAGTGGGATGGACATGGAAAGCTGTATTACTTAAGAGAATTTAATATATGGCTGTAGGTGGAGGAGATGCATTGTTTATCAGTTTTATGATTGACATGATTAGATTGGAGATGGATGTGGACGGATTCAGCGATGAGTCTTTTTTTATGGTTGGGAACAAAATCTAAAATGGAACAATCTTGAAAGTTAAATGAATGATTAAAAGTTATGGAGTGTTCGGAGAGTTTTGAGGCTAGAAGGTTTCGAGAGGATACGGAGGATTTATGTTGAGATATGCGGGTTTTTAAGTAGTTTTTGGTTTCACCCACATAGGATACATCGCAATCTAAACAAGGTATTTTATAAACAATATTTGAGCGGTATAGAGGATTTATCGGGTCTTTAGTATTAGTGAAAAGGTGGGAAAGTTTGTTCTGGGTCTTCAATCCTAGCTTTAGGGAGGGTAAGGAAGATTTAAAGGATTTTTTAATATTTTCAGACAGGTGTGGAATATACGGTAGGGATCTATATTGAAATATTGTGGGTGAATTTTGGTCTTGTATTGTAGGGGAGTAATGGTCGTTTTTACGTTATTGTATGAGTTTATGAGTTTTTTAGTGATATTAAGTGGGAAGCTGTTTAAGGTAAGGATCTTTTGAATGCGCTGGATATTGGTAGGATGGTACTGTGGATCAGACAAGGAGAGGCAACGGTGGACGAGATTTACAGTAGAAAAAGAAAACAACTAAAAAATTCCCTTTCTAGACTTACTGATAATAAGGAATACAGACGGTTCTATTTCCACTGATTGGTACACAAAATCCACCTATTCCGGTAGACTCCTCAATTTCTTCTCCCAGCACCCATACCATCAAAAAATTAATGTTGCCCAAAATCTCGTCCACCGTTGCCTCTCCTTGTCTATTTGACCGTTGCCTCTCACATCTAGTTCCTTTTATGTTATAATATTGACATTCTCTAGCGCAATAGTTATTTTTTTTAAAATAGTATTTTTAATCTTATTTTAAATGTATCCTTTTTGTATCTTTTTAGCCCTGATGCTGAGCTGAAAAATGCCTATTATACCATTGGAAGTGAATTTAAAATGGCTGATATATCTTAAATAGAACGAGCTGTGTAGACCGAAAAAGTACTTTTGGGACCATTGTGCGCCGACACTGATCACGGATGCTCCCCACTAATCTGTACCATGGGTAGGGATTGCAATCCGGTTTCATTTCCAATCCGGCCCGATCCGGTCCTAAATTTCATCAATCCGGACGGATCCGGATGGTATGACTAAATCAGGTTAATTTTCACTTTTCGCTCCAAGATGAACTGTTAGTATGTTATTCGAGTATAATTGTATTCATAATAGGAAGTTTATAAAATAAAAGTTATATTAGGATTAGATATGAAGCAAAAAAATTAAAGTTTAGTAGTTTAGGTAACTAGTAAAATTTTAATGGCTATTCAAACAGTCGGCTATTGATTACTATTTGCTGAAAATAAAGACTATTTGTTTTCTACCACCCTTTTTCTAAAATCAAAATTGATTTTTGATAATATATACTAAAGTTATTAGTACTTACGTACTATTTAAAAAACAAATATTGTCAGAATAATAATTTCTGAATAATATACTCATAATACGAACTCATTATTGTGATAATTATGCTATTCATCAGACATATTCATCAAAATATGATTGTGTCTATCATTAATATAAGAGTTGTTTGTGATTGTTAGCATTCTCAAATAATTTAAAATTATTGTTATCACAATTCCCATCTGAGTTAATTACGCGAGGATAATTATACAGGATTTTATAAAGTAACTTAATAAATTAATTGAGCTATCTGAGAAAGTGAAGTATAGGAAGACGTGAGCAGTAACGTAGCTCAGTCTTCCTAGATTTCAATAGATTTGTAAGCAGTTTATCATATAATTCAGCACACTTGAGTGAGTCAGTACTTGAGTGAGCAATTTCTCTAAAAAAAGTTAGAGTTGTTTCAGAAGTTCCTCTACAGACAACTTATATGATGCTATAGCTCGCGTATATCCAAGATAATAATATCTGTTAACTTACATTTAGGTGAAGCACCGACAAAACAAAAGCACATGTAATGTCTCGTGAAAGGTGAGCGAATGATGCTGGTCTGAACTGATGACGTGATGTAATTTGGCGTCGAACGACACCACCATACATGTACACCAAATGTAACGCATTTAAAGTACTTTTTTTTATTAAACTGCAATATTTTTGGCCAAAAAATGCTATCATCGGATCCGGTTACCGGATCCGGTATATTATTACCGGTGCCGGCTAAGGTATAATAATGCCGGATCCGCCGGATTACCGGATCCGGTTTTCCGGATTGCAATCCCTAACCATGGGGTGGCGCGAATCACTGGTTGTTATCAAATTTTAATATTATTTCTACCTACGATATATTTTATAACGCTTTAATTTTACTTTCACTTGTCTATATATAAGAAATATAAGCAAAGGAAAGTATTGCGATCGCACTTTCAAATAAAATACGCGTTTTGGGCTCCCCTGAGTCCAAATAACCAAGTCGTGTTTGGTAAGCCTAGCACGAAAAGTCGTGCGAAACTGAAATTTCATATTTAAAATAACTTCACGCCTGAGATGTTAAAGCAACTTTTTCATCAAAATTGGCGAACCAGAAGAGCAACTTTGCAACTTATACACAATTTTCTCAAACATGGCTCTAACGATTTTGAATAACCTCGGTATCGATGTAAACATTAATGTGCTTTAATTTCATATATATTTCATTCTGAGTGAAATAGTCTTGCAGGGCTTAAATGCCGATATTTTAAATTGTCTTGTACTAAAGTACCTTCAATTTTTAGATTAAAAAAATTAATGATATCAACTTGTTAGAATTGAAAAATAATGAGTAAATATATAATTTGAACAAATTCGATATCCAACATAAGGAGAAAAGATAAAAAATATTTTTTTATTGCAATTTTCGTGTTTTTGAACATTCGAACAACAATTGAGTAATATAACGTACCGTCAGAAAGTGAAAGATTTTAGGAAAAAATAATATAATCTTATAAACAAAATCCTAAAATTTAATGGTGAGTGGTGAAAAGCCGATAATACTATCTGATTCTTGCAGATAATAATATAAGAGATTTTCTAATGATACACTTGTTTCTATGGAAACTCAAAATAGTCGATTCTTCAACCTTTTTTCATTTCTGTATTTGGAAATTCTTAAATTGATTTTAACAACGAAGGTTAGTGAAAGTCGTGGGTTGCACATAACAGATTTTTTAAATGACTAAACAGGTCAATTTAATCAGGAGTCAAGGATCTGAGTCGAAACGACGGTAAAACTAAAATATTTGTTCACACCACTAACTCCCGATTATTTCTACCTATGATAATTTCAACAGTTGATCAAATATCCTCAATTTAATTACTTTACCAACAACTTTTTTTTATTATTTAATATTTATCAAACAATGAATGCTAAAATACCTTTAGCGAGGGAAAAAAATGGCATAGAATGTTGAACTAGCAATACCACAATATCCGTGGATAAATTAAACAATATTCAGTGTAAAGAGAATATTCCAGGAATCACAATGGTCTTAATTTAAATAAAACTCGCCACAAAACAAGGCTACAAGACAAACGAAAATAAATAACCCTCTTCAGTCAAAAAGAAGACTTCACTATAAATGTGAAATGAAATTAAAAAACAAAAAAAGACCTTTTATAAAAGAAGGTGGGACGTTGCTTTTGACAGGCGGGCTGGAGACAATACGGCCAGGGGTGGCAGAAAGATAATTAAATTTATCTTATTCTTCTTTCCTGGGGTGGGGCCAGTTGTTTAAGTGCCCATCCATTAACTCTCTATGGTCTGCTCGGGTCACTTAAAAAAAAAAAGAGAAAAAAAAAGAAAAATGAGTGTGTTTTTAAATATTTAATCTTTGAAAGGGGACTTTAATTATATAAGTTGGCGGAGTGACAAGGAGGCTGAGATGCCGAGATTGTCCTCTCCTATATATTTTATATTTTCCAGGCCTTATCAGCTCCTGGAAGTTTTGTGTCGGTTCCAGTCGAGCCACGACTCAATTTCCGTCAGTCAAAGAAAACAAACCCTACTCCCATTGTGCCTTCCCCAAGTTTTCACACCTACAGGCCCTTAATATCTGTCAAATGCAGGGCGAATTTTTAAACAGCGCTCCTCTTTGAGTGTGTGCGCGGGCCGAGGCGACAATAGCACTGCCGAACTTTTTCTTCTTAACATAATATTGAATGGTGGGCCGCCGAGCGGGGGGCGGGGAGGGGGAGAATCTTTTATCCGCCTAGCCCCGCGGGAGAACCACTCCCCCGAATAACTTATCCCATTTATCTCTGGATATTTGTATAATGTTCCTTCACAACTCTCCTCTGTACCACCCGCTCGAGATAACTCCAACCATCTTCTCTTAAACTTTTCTCCGACAAACAAACTTTGAAATCTTTATTGCTTTCAATTTATATTGTAGCAGATACTTCCCTAACTCCTTTGGCATGAACGTCTTGATTGAATTCGAGTATGATTTGAATTTTCTCCCATTAAATTGTCTAATAGATCCGGCCTTTAAATAATTCTGAACATCATTTCTCTGCAAAATAGCCATTAGCAGCTGTGAAGTATAGTCTCTATCTCTCTAAAAATGATGTCGCCTTTTTTGGTTTTTTTACTCCTTTTAAATCACGCGACGGATTTTGATACGATTTTCAGTATCATTTAGGGGATTCTTTTCTAAAAGTTTACAAGTAAAATACATTGTGTAGCGGATAATTCAGGCACTCGCTCACAGACAGTGCTAGCGGCGCCTACTTAAGTCACCGGCCGAATATGTGAAGACGTACTATTTGATTATATTGTTCATTGTAACTCATTAACACCATTGCAAATATCTGTGTTTATGTAACTTATTTATAAAAATAAATAAACCATTCATGGTTATTTGACCTAGGGCCAAGTATGGTAGAAAAGCTCTCACCATCAATTATTGACTTGGTGGACTAACATCCCCAAGAGTCAGCTCAGCTCTTCACATCACCAACCTGCTTCTACCAATTGGTTTCTCCCTAGGACCAAGTATCTTTGGCTTTGGAACATAATGTGGTCTATTTTTATTTATCTTCCTTCATCTATCTTCTCTCCTCATTCCTGCTTATCCCTCTTATAGGATGGTGTGCATAGCTTTTACCCATGTTCCCCTATAAGGAATCCTATCCGCTGCTGTTGTGCTACTACTTCACGGGGCATTTCCATTATTACCAGTCTCCTCTACTAATTGGTAGGTGGGGGTCCACCCTACCTGGCAGAGTTCCGGTGTTGCTGTACGAACTTCTACTACGAGGAGCACCAACCTTCATCTTACTCTCTTCCTTGCATGAACACGAAATTTTCAAGGCCTTCTGTGCCCCTTTCTTGTCCATTATTATAACCATACCTCGACCATTGCAATTATGTTTTTATTAAGAAAGAAAAATTATAATATTTTGTTAACAAATCATCAGAAACTTATTCCTGAACCAAAAGTAATATAGAAGTATAAATCGTTGTAAAGCGCAAGATGTTATGAAAAGTTAATTAGATATCAAAGAAGTTGTACAAGTTAATGGAAAGTTGTTATAAACCTATTAACTTACGAACATATTTAAATGTAATATTTTAAAGAGGGGGGTTATGGGGATTCAGTGTTGCCGCCGTACAGTAACGTAGAAGTTGTATCCTTACATACGGTGTGCAAGAATTCAGAAACAATATTACCCACCAAACCGTACTTAAGTTTTATTTTTTTTGCGATTTCAATCAAGGCAAACAATATAAATAAATAAACATACCTTGCAATTGCATTTTTCCACAAGTTAACGAATAATACGTGATTTGACAAAATACATTTTCAACCCATTCTTCATTCAACTTAATTTTCCGTGTGTTATATCTTCAAAGTTTTCAACATAACTAAACGGATTCTCGATTTTTGGAATTTCAAAAGATCAAAAAATAACGTTTCATGGCAACAGACTCGTAGTTCTATTGTAAACAAAATAAAATAAAAACAACAATACAGTCCAAAAATAAACTTGCCTTTTTACTTATGTTTCCTTTTGTTATTTCATTCTTTCGCCAAGAAAACACACCAGTAAGACAAATTTATTTTTTGTGGATGTAATTAGTTGACCGTTGAGAATTACAGGAAGTTTCAACAAGCTTATTGTTTGCCAAACAATAAAATAGTTGAAACTAATTAGTTGTTTCATTTAATGTCCGCCACCCGGACTAATTCCTTCCAGAAATTTATTTTTTGTTTGTGTATTGGGGGCCTTCATCAGTGCTATGAAACACAAGATAACAACCAATAAGATTAAATGTAAAATGATAATAAATTGGCTACAATAATAAGATGACAATAATAAAAATAAAACCACGCATTGATATAAACTGATAATATCTGTAGACTATAATGATAAACTAATTAAAGTTAAAATAGCGAAATAACCAAAAAAATAGGATTTTAAATAGGGACGATTTTAAATTAATATTTAAGGGTATTTCTTTGATTACAAAAAGGTACCAAATAGCATTTTTCACAAAGTTGATATCATGACATATTTGTACTCTCATCATTTAGTTTTATCTAATGAACTTTAAAGTCCTTTAAAAATGCGATTAAGGAATGCAGTTATTTTCTAATGGTACTAATTAGGAATTTAGTTTCGTTTCAAATCGTACTAAAACATTTCATACCATAAGTTTAAATGTTATACAATAAAAACAACTATTATAAGTTGGTTTAATGAGGGAATATATACATAATAGTAATGAGGCATTTTCGCGCTTCCTGTAAGATTTTCTAGAATAGATATAGTACCTTTTGGAAACCAAATGTCTCAATTCTGAAGCAATATAATATTAAACTAACAATAATACTTGAGGCTATAAGAAAAGGAGGAGAGGGAAAAAGAAATAAGTGGTATAAGCCTATAAAGAAATAAGCCTAATCTTTTTACCGGCAGAAACGTCAGTACACAACAAAATTGGTGTGTTTTCTTGGTGACCGCACCCACAACCAACAGCATCATACAGTCCCAACGGTCAACAAAAAACTCCATCATTATAGATTAGATTATCATTAGATAATATTGTTAAATATTACTATAAACACAAAAGCTGTGGAATCATAATTAATAATTAAAATAGAAATACAATACTGATGCAGATCCAAGTTTACTAGGTATTGAGAAATATTACACCTATTAAACAACCCAACACAAAGAGTAAATCCCTTTTTTATATCTTATTGGACAATGGACTATTATAAGTATTCTGTATAATACAATATTTCCAATAGAGCTCAATAGCCGATCGCTCTAAGCTGCTTTGACGCGGTCACCTGAGGCCGGGATAAAGGCTTTTGTCGAGGCTGGGGTATTGTGTGGCGCGCCGCGCACCGCTCCTCGTATTATCGCCGTCCATAATGACATCAAAAGTAACAATCGATTGGTCCTCTGGGGGGTTCCTATGCGACATCGATAGTCCACTTCAAGGGGGAACACTGTCCTTACAAACCGTTCGATTGAGACACAAACAAATTGAATATGTGTTGAGTCTAAAAAAATTATTAGACGGAATTAGTCCGGGTGGCGGTCGATGAATGAAACAATTTGGTAGTTTCAACCATTTATTTTTGCCAACATTTCGGCCTCATGGGGTCATCATCAGGACTTATTGTAGGCGAGTGGAATCTAGCAAAGTTAAACCTACAATACGCCATGATGATGACCCTCAATGGGGTTCGAAACGTTGACAAAAATAAATGGTTGAAGCTACCTAATTATTTCATTCAGTTAGTGGTCGCACTCATCCAAAACGGCTCTACCAATTTTTGTAGTAAAAATTATTTTGGTAAAGTATATTTCATAACTGTAAATATGATCACCTGTAGCAAGGTGGCTAGCATAACAGCCTTCTATGCCTAAGGTCACGGGTTCAAACCCGCAGGTGGTCCTTCGGAGGGGACGTAAAAAGGTGGTCCCGAACCTAAGCGATGTCGGGTACTCGTTAAAGACCCCTTTCTTAATTAAACCAGGATAGACAAAATTTAGGACTTCCACTGTAGTATCGCCTGTATAGCCATAGTAGCATAAAGTGACATTAAATAAATAAACAAGCAAACCGTTTTTCATAATAGTAAATAAATAAATACTAATAAAATGAACAAAATAATCATTGAAATTGGTTCAGAACTAGCTGAGATATAGCGTTTTAAACTTGGCATTGGTGATGTACCATTTTCCTTTAAAATATTTATTGCTTTTTATATTAGTTAATATACTCTTAAGAGCTATATAATCAGTTATACCCTAATATAGTTATTTGGAGATAATAACCACCAGAGGGTTTACTGTTCTGTGTGGCAGTGACCCACCCGTGGGTCACACTTGAATATTCCGTGAGGCGGTGTGACCCACTTGTGGGTCACTATTAACTATCCCGTGGGGAGAGGTGGTTCCCAGGTGAGTCACTTGTTTTCAGAAAGTAATTCGTTAAAATAATTAGTCATTTTATTTGTTCTCAACATTATATGTTATAGAAATTAACACGAATAAGTTTTTACTTTCACTTACTATATATAGTAAGGGGAAGTATTGCGATCATGAAAATTTTCGAATTCCAGTTTTCAACGGAAATACACATTTTAGGGTGCCCTGAGTCAAAATAACCAAGTCCCGCAAAAAGGTCTGTGTGTGGGTGTGTGTGTGTGTGTGTGTGTGTGTGTGTGGTAACTCCCGGGCGGAAACAGTAAGTCCTATGAAACTGAAATTTCATATTTAAGACAACTATACGCCCGAGAGTGACAAAACGTTTTTCATCAAAATGAGCTTACCAGAAGAGGCACTTTATACCATGCATTTTGCACCTTTTTTCGATTTTCTCAAAAACGGTTACGACGATTTTAATTAAACTCGCTATATCGATGTAAAATTTAATGGGCTTTAATATCATGTAGGTTTTATTCTGATTAAAATGGTCTGACAGGGCTTAAATGCCGATATTTTAAATTTTACTTTCCCCTAAAGTACCTTAAATTTTGTAGATTCAATAAAAATAACTATATTATCTTGTCAACGCTGATGAAAAACAGGTAAATATAGCATTTCCAAGTCAATTGTAACCTTTTCCAAATCAAATGTAACTTTTTCCAAGTCAAATGTAACCTTTTTCAAGTCAAATGTAACCCTTTCCATTTCAAATGTAACCCTTTCCAAAGCAAATGTAACCCTTTCCAAAGCAAATGTAACCATTTCCATTTCAAATGTCACCTTTTCCACTTCAAATGTTACCTTTTCCAAGTCAAATGTCACCTTTTTCTTCACTTCTAGCCTTAAATATTCCGTTTTATTTATTTATTTATTGTAAAATAATTAGTTTAATTAAAATTATGACTTTTTTAATAATGTTGGTATATCCTATATTTATTAAATTTATGGTATATATATTTTTTTTTTTTTTTTTTTTAGATATTTGATATCAAGTTCTGTTTTTTACGAACTAATATTTTAAAAAATTAATTATAATGTTTTCGAGTATTATAATTACGTTTTTTTGAGCTCTATCTTTTATCGCTCATGCTTATTTCAAATCGCATTTACTTTTAATTTTTTTTATTGATATAGAGGTTAATTAATGTGCTTTTGGGTGGTTATGGTTACGTTTTTCGAGCTGTATCATTTATTGCTCATGCGTATTTCAACTAGCATTTACTTTTAATCTTTTTATTGTTATAGGGATCTATAATTGTGTTTTATCGGGGTTATGAAAACGTTTATGAGCTTTTTTATTATCACTCTTGCGGATTTCAACTCGCCTTTATTTTTAATGTTGTTTTTTTTTATATTGGGATTGATTATTTTGCTTTTGGTTCTCATTATAACGTTGCTGTATATACATCGTTTAGCTTTTTTTTTTATTTTTATTATTATTTTTTTTTTTTTTTTTATAAAAGTATTAGTTATAGTTCCCACCCGGCTAACTACAAGGGATGTGAAATCTACAAGAAACTCAGAACCAGATACCAAAAACCTCAGGATCCGAATGAAACAGCTGTACCAACCAGAAGCAGAAGAGAACCATCAAAACTTGTAAATTCTAACGTGTCATTTGCCCACTTGCTTGGAGGTGGTAACCAGAATCATGAAGTCGAGGCACTGCCGGAACAACATTTTCCTCAACATTCTCAATCTATTGTACAAGAATCTATCCCTCAATGTTTACCTAATCTTCAAAAAACTCCTCAACATCAAATTTCTCATATCCCTCCACCATCAAACGTCACAGATCTTACCAGTCTAATGACATCGTTCATCTCCGAAATCAAATCTCTTGTTATGCCGCTCATATCACTCCTTACAAATCTAGTATCGAATCTAATCCCTGCCTTGAAAAATCCTTAAATGACTTCACCTAACTCCTTATCCATTCTCCTTTGGAATGCGAATGGTGTTAGAAATCATACTGACGAACTGACAGCGTTGTTGCAAGACAAAGCAATCGATGTTGCACTTATAACTGAAACAAGACTAACGACTAAACAGTACTTCAAAATACCGCAATACATGACATACCGTACTGACCACCCAGACGGTAAAGCCCATGCCGGTTCTGCTATCATTGTCCACCAATCCCTCTCTCATCATTTACTCCCACTTCCCACCTATGATTTCCTACAAGCCACATCCATAGTAATCAAGACTTTTTCCTTTCCGGTAACCCTCACATCTGCATATTGCCCTCCTAAACATTCCATTTCCAATTCTGAATTTGTATCCTTCCTGGATTCCTTAGGAAATCGTTTCATTCTGGGTGCAGACTTAAACGCCAAGCATCAGCAGTGGGGTTCCAGAACCACGAATTCTCGGGGACGAAATTTGCTGTCTGCACTCAACTCCCGAAATTTTAATATCCTGCCTCCTGACTCCCCTACCTACTGGCCAACCGATCCTAACCGCAATCCTGACATCCTCGACTTCTTTATCCACAGCGGATTAGGCTCTCTCAACTTGTCTTTAACTCGCCTTGATGAACTATCCTCAGACCATAGTCCACTGATCCTAAAAGTATCTCTCACTCCAATTCCAAAACCCATTCCACCATCATTCATCCGAGGCCCTGTCAACTGGAACCTTTTCCGCCAAATCCTGACCGATAATATTGACCTCAGAGTAACCCTTAAAACCCAAGATGACCTAGATAATTCCGTCTATTCCTTTACCACCGCCATCCAACAAGCTGTCTGGACTGCTTCCTCTCCTAAACACTCCAATATAAATCCAGACCAAAATCATTTCCCACAACCTATTATAGACCTTATCCACACCAAACGCCGAGCAAGATCATTATGGCAGCGCACCCGACACCCAACAGATCGCCGCTCCTATAACTTCTATTGTAGACAATTGAAGAGGGAGTTGGCGAACTTCCGTTCCCAGTCCTTTAATTCCTACCTCTCCTCTCTATCAGCTCGTGATAATTCCCTGTGGAATGTCACGAAAAAGATCCTAAAATACCATCATGTTTCCCATCCTCTCCGACGTGGTGATGACTCCTGGGCTGCGTCTGATGAAGATAAAGCCGAGGAATTCGCCACACACCTCTCCAAAGTATTCACTCCTCACCCGGAATCCCACATCAATCACACCGCAAAAGTGCAAGACTTTCTTATGTCACCGATTCCACTTTCCCTACCTCCTAAAGCTATTAATCCCTCTGAGGTCAAATATCTTCTCCAAAAACTGACTCTCCGTAAATCTCCTGGACACGATCTCCTTACTCCCCAGATCCTCCGACAACTTCCCCAGAAAGCCATTATTTTTCTTACTTATATTTATAACTGCATCCTCCGCACCACCTATTTTCCTCTGTTATGGAAACATTCCACCATCATCCTTTTTTTAAAACCAGGTAAACCTTCCAACAACACTTCATCCTACAGGCCTATTAGTCTACTCCCCATCCTCTCAAAAATCTTCGAAAGGCTTCTTCTTAAGCGTATCCTACCCATATTAGAATCTCAAAATCTTCCTTCCCATCAGTTTGGATTCCGTCCTCAGCATTCCACAGTTCAACAGGGGCTCCGAGTTGTAGACCATATTTCCTCAGCTCTTGAATGCAAAGAGTATTGTTCTGGTGCGTTTCTGGACATTGCGCAAGCTTTTGACCGGGTATGGCACACTGGATTACTCTTCAAGCTGAAAACCCATTTACCCCAGTCCCTATACCTCATTCTCCGATCCTATCTCTCGAACCGTTCCTTCCGAGTTCGCTGTGGTGAAGAATTTTCTAACCTTTATCCCGTTGAGGCCGGTGTTCCTCAAGGCAGCGTCTTGGGACCCATCCTCTACATCCTTTACACTGCTGATATTCCTACACATCCTGATACCTTTCTGGCAACTTTTGCAGACGACACCGCCATCCTATCATCCAGTTCCAATCCTGAAACAGCATCCTTAAACCTTCAGAGACACCTTTTCCTTATCGAACACTGGTGTAATAACTGGCGTGTAAAGGTGAACGAAGCCAAATGTAAACACATAACCTTTACTCTTAGACGAAAATCCTGTCCGCCAGTTTATTTCAACTCATTACCGATTCCTCTCTCAGATACAGTCCGGTATCTTGGCTTACTGTTAGACAAAAGATTGACTTGGAACCCACATACAAGACTTAAAAGACAAGAACTCAACCGACGATTCGGACAGTTATACCGACTACTCAACAGAAAATCTGAACTTACAGTTGAAAACAAATTATTAATCTACAAGACAATACTGAAGCCCATCTGGACCTACGGACTTGAACTGTGGGGGACAGCTAAACGTTCTAACATCAAACGCATCCAATCCTTTCAATCCAAAGTCCTCCGTACAATAGTAAATGCTCCTTATTATGTCTCCAATTATACCTTGCACCACGACCTTAATGTTCCATTTATTTCAGACCTAATTCCATCCAAATTTTCCAAATTCCACCAGAACCTCATTCATCATCCTAATCCTTTAGCTCAATCCCTATCCAGCTCCACTCATCCATACAACCCACCTAGAAGGTTGAAACGGCAGTGGCCCCGCGACCTTTTGTAAATATATTGGAGTTCTAGCACTGGCTAGATTCTCCACTCAATGTGATGTATGTATGAGTGTGTGTATGTGTATATAGGTATAAGTGAATTATTGACTTTTGTATTGATTCATTATTGTGTATATATTTTATTGTAATTTTATGTTGTGTAAATATTGTATGAATGTAGTATGTTTGATATCATTCAGCAATACTATTAATGTCCAAATTGGGACAGATTGTAAAATTTTCTCAATAAAAAAATTGTTATTACTAATAAAAAAAAAGGTTATAGTTCCTTTTTTAGAGACCTTAGTTAGTTTTTTCAACTAAATATTTTATAAATAATTGAGATAACTTTTATTCTATTTTCGGGTGTTCTTATAACATTATTTGTTATCGTTTTTACTCATTTTAAGTTACTGTTCCTATTTTATAAATATTCGATAGATGGATCGTTTATAGTGTTTTTGGGAATACTAATAGAGTTTATGAATTTTTTTTCAAGCTAGTGCACATTTTAACTTAAATGAAAAGGGATCAAGAAAAATGCGCAATCGCGATGTAGCGTCCAGATCAAAAACGTAATCAGAACCTGCAAGAATTTTTACATCAAATTATAACATAATATTTACGGTATATAGAAAATCCCAAGCGCATAAAAGAATAAATAAAGTTCAAAACACGTAATCTGAATCACCTAAAACCAAAAGAAAATAAGACCACTCTATCAAAATATAAAATGATATTAGCACTAAGTTGAAACGCGCGCGCGCTATAGTATATTCAGTCCAAAAAAAGTGTTTTCATAACCCCCCGAAAACACAAGTATAGATCCCTTTAACAATAAATACAGCTCAAAAAACGTAATCACAAGACCCGCAAACACATAACCTCTATATCAATAAAAAACATTAAAAGTAAATGCGAGTTGAAATAAGCATTAGCGATAGAAGATAGAGCTAAAAAAACTCAATCATAACCACCCGAAAGCACATTAATTGATCCCTATAACAATAAAAAACATAAAAAGTAAATTTTAGTTAAAATAAACGAGAGCGACAAGAAATACCGCTCGAAAAACGTAATCATAACCACCCGAAAGCACATTAATTAATCCCTATATCAATAAAAAACATTAAAAGTAAATGCGAATGAATATGCACGCGAGCGATAAAAAATACATCTCGAAAAACGTAATTATAATACTCGAAAACATAATAATTAATTTTTTTAAATATTAGTTCGTAAAAAACAGAACTTGATATCAAATATCTAAAAAAAAAAAAAATAGCGATAGGGTTACATTTGAAATAGAAAGGGTTACATTTGACTTGGAAAAGGTTACATTTGACTTGGAAAGGGTTACATTTGACTTGGAAAAGGTTACATTTGTCTTGGAAATGCTATATGTAAAGTGAATAAATTCGATACCCAACTAAAGGAAAAAACAGAAAAAATATTTTTTTAATGAAATTTTTCGTTTTTGAACATTAGAGCAGTAATATACATTTATGATATACCGTTGGAAAGCTAAAGATTTTATAAAAATATTATCTCATACACAAGCTTTTAAAAGTAATTTGAGAGTGATGAAATGAACATAAAACTAACTGATTATTTTAGATAATAATATAATAGATTTTATAATAAAACTTCAATTTAATTAATTCTTTAATAATTTCACGCATTTTTATCTCTAACTGTATTTGAAAATTCTTTCATTGATTTTAAAAATGGAGGTAAGTGGAAGTCGGGTGTTGCCCGCACCATATTTTTATTTTATTACCTTCAACATCTCCCCTCAAAGGACTCTTATCGGTTAATTCCATTTGATAATTCTTCTTTAAGAATTTTCTTAAATTTTATAATTTTTTTTATTATTGTAACGACCTTTACACTTGCAAGAAATGTTCGCTCGAGAAAACACCATGTGCAAACATACATTCTCGAATTTAGTGCGTTCGAAGCCCCGAACCGTTGTGATCTCACGTTAAACACGTTGGAACTTGCAACACTATTCCCCGCCCCTCGAAGCGTAGCAGCTAACACAATCTCACCTCACGGGAAAAAATGTAGGTATTCGCCCGGGCGTGAACGTGTTAAGACTGACAAAACCGACTCTCAGCAGAATTAAGGATTCGGCGACTCACAGCCAGACGACCGTAGCCGATTACTATGGACACCTTCCTCTCTTTCTGATATCCATCAGTGCATATTGATTGTCGACATACATCGGTCCGAACTTACAAGAATGTAATAAAATATTCTTTCTTTTCTTGGTGTTTGTTAAAATTCACCTGCAAAAGTCAACACATCCCAATTTCGGTGTTTCACGGTAACTTATACTAAAGTACCTACTGAATATTCTGTAATTAAAATTGTTTAATAATGCATTTAGAATTGCTTTAAGTACTTCTCTGATTACATTTTTATCGCAATATTAATGCGAATATTTTATTATAAACTTGATTACAGCATACTGGTTACATGCCTGTTGTATAATTAAATTAATACAGTCGTAATTCATTAGATAAATCTTTATTCGTTCCGGAAGGAGCGACTATAGACATATTACTGGAGCATTTTATGAGCCAAAGGACGGTAAAATGTGCGGTGGGATGAAGCATACCCTAATCGGGTCAAGTACCCCCTGGCACGGAACCTTTGCCAGTCAACGGGTTTATGCCTCACGGGAAAACGAATTGGCTAAGGAATGTTTTACTGCTTTCATGTCTGCCCTCTCAGATAAGGAATATAGCCTTACATGTTGCATTTTACTAATAACGACGCATTTGTAAATTACTTCTGTTTTGTATTTAGGATACTGAGGATAATTATAATACAATAATAATTGATTTAATATAAATTAATAATAATAATTATCATTTGATTTATCTTTGTCATTAGATCCATCTTTAGAATTCCCAGGTCCCTCCTTGGCACGTTGAGTTGAAGTGGCTCTATCCGAAATTCCGACGAAAGTACTTCCTAGGAAATTACATTTAGGATGTATAGTTGGCTGTAGAAACTGTTATAGGTGGAATAATCAGGAGTCAGTCTTTTTCTTAATATTTTTAATTTTGCCGACGTTTCGGCTCAAGCTTACTTACTTCTTTATTAATGTCTAAAGTTTTGTTTTTATGCTTATCATTATCATATTGTTTATCATAATATCATTATTTGTATCTATAATATTTAAATATGTTGGTATACTTATTTTAAATGTTATCAGGTTATCACTACATTCAAAAAAAAATGTTTCATTATCACATTAATATGTATCTCTTCTGATGTTTGTAGCCCTGATAATGGTTCACAAGCTTGAGCCGACACGTCGGCAAAATTAAAAATACTTAGAAAAAGACTGACTCCTGATTATCCCACCTATCCTAGGAACTTACCTTTATCAATCCTATAGAACCAAAAAACCCATCTATATCTACAATATATTCACCCCCCTCTCCTATGTCTATACTGTCAACACAAGATCCCATCCTTTGAACCTACTCATTCCCTCTCATAAAGCCACTTCCTTTAAGAAATCCTTTTTCATTCGTTCATTATTTTTCTGGAATTCCTTACCAAAGTTCATTCGTGCATCTCAATTCTTAACTGTCTTTAAACATCAACTATTCATCCATCTCCTATCAACCTGCCCGAGATGTTGCAGCAACTTTTTCATCAAAATTAACTAACCAGAAGAGCCACTTTATGTCATGCATTTTGCACCTTTTTACGATTTTCTCAAAAACTGCTCTAACGATTTTGATTAAACTCTAAATATCGATGTAAAATTTGACGGGCTTTAATATCATGTAGGTTTCATTCTGACTGAAACAGCCTGATAGGGTTTAAATGCCGATATTTCTTCCTTTAAAGTACCTGTAATTTTGTACATAATAAAAAAAAAATGCAAAAATATTTGTTTAATACAATTTTCCGTTTTTGAAGATGTATAATATACCGTTGGAAAGAAAAAGGTTTTAGATAAAATATTATCTTATACACAAGTTTGTAAAAGTTAATAAAGAGTGATGAAAAGCCGATAAAACTGATTATTTTAGATAATAATATAATAGATTTCTTAATAAAACACATGTTAGTATAGAAATTCAATTTAATTAATCCTTTATTAGTTTCACTCATTTTTATATCTAACTGTATTTGAGAGTTCTTTAATCGATTTTAACAACGGCGGTAAGTGAAAAATGTATGTTGCCCGCACCAGATTTTTTTTTTTTTATTGCTTAAGTATATGTTTTTGTTTATTTAAAATTCTTTAAGATAGCAATATTACCTTCGTAGATATATATAACAAATCTATATTCATTATATATTTAAATTATTATATATTATTATAAACTTTGTATAGCCAGAAGAGTAATTTCAGGAATGTACTTTTATATTATTCTTAGGGAACTTGTTTTCCCAGAATAAAATTTATTTTCCATTCATCCATAAACCTTTGTTGATAAAACCAGGGGTACCCCCCATATACCTTGACCCCATCCCATAAACCTGGACGGTTTGCTTATCCATACCCCCCATAGGACTCAGGTGCGTTGGACCTATACAGGTGTCTGCCCAAAATTTAGGCTTTAAAACCCACTGGTAATAAAGGTTGTAAATTTTATTATGCCGACTTTGGGGAATTTGGATATCCTTGAAAATATCTTAATGTCGTGGTTTTCCCAGACTGTGGAGCAGTCCCTCCAGCCGTATAATACTTTTTAAGAAGAATAGAGGAAAATCAAGTTAAAAATATACATAAAATAAAATATATAATAATTATATATCATATATAAAATATATAATACAAATAATAACCTCCGACGTCACACATTTGAACCTAAATGTCGGCAAAATTAAAGTATTTTTCACAGGACTAACTCCTGATAATTTCAACAGTCGACCACACATTCTCAACATAGTTCACAAGATGTTAAGTTGTAAAGAAATCCGATGCAATGTTTTTTTAAGTTAAATATAATAAGTGATAAAATATAAAAAAAATATCTTGGTCATTTCCTATTTCTAGTATATTTTTTTATTATTTATATTTTATTGAATTTTACAACTGTATATTAACATAAATACAATAAGTAAAAGTGTTGAATTATAAGAAAGGGCGTAAAAGGCTAGTGAAGAATCTACCCAGCGGTAGTACTTCGATGTTTATTTAAGTTAGTAGATCCCGAGGCCATCTTCTTTTCAATCGCCTCGGAGGGTTGTCAGGAATATGTAAAGTTGATAGGTTGCAGACAAGAGGGTTTATATGGGTTGGGAGTTTGGAATTAAAAGTGGTATATCTGGTACGAGAAAGGTTTGCAACAAACGGGATATTAAGGTCGTTATGGATGACTTTATTTGTGACGAAATGAGGAGCATTTAGGGTTTGTTAGCTTTTTATATTATCACGATTTCAGAATACTTCCACACGGCAGGGTAATATGTTATCCTGAAGATAGAGTTGTAGATATTAATTAAATAAAGGATTGCTTTCCAAGGTAAGTTCTCCAGTGCAAAATTTGAAATTAAGTCATAAGGGCTTTATTTTTTGGTAAATTAGCAATAAAATCACGAACTTCGTTATGGTGTGGTGCTTTTGGCAGGAGATTCATCATAATTTTGTTGTGTGGCATAGTTCATTTGTGAGTCCGTGGTTGATGTCCGAGTTCGGTTTAAACGTCTCTTCTTAGTAACTTGTAAAAAATTCAGTCTTATGAACATCAGATGTCGTCCAAGAACCATCAGGATTTCGAAAAGGTCGCGAGACATTATGATGGTCCATTATGCGTTTTGTGGCGTTCCAAAGTGTATTGTCAAAAGTTGTTAAACTGTTCAGAAATGCATCTTATCTTTCAGTCTTTGCGTGTCTATTTGCTTAAATTTACGTTTTTCAGTTGGAAAACGAGTCTTATGCCAAATTTTTCGCGCTTTTAGTTTTTGCTCAATTAGTTGTAGAATTTGTGGCGGACGGAAATTCCTTATTTTGATGGTACTCTGTTCTCTTATTGGGAATAGATGAACATCAGGCAGTATTTTGAACTGTATGTGTCAGGATCTGCACTGCATCGTCCAATTCTTCCGGTGTACGTATGTTTTTGTTGAGTGATAATGAATTTTCACTTAATGCCCTAAATCTGTACCAGTCCGTTTTTTCTGTTGTCAAAGTCTGGAATTCTAATAATTAGTTTCAGCTCATTGTCATGAAAAGAGGAGAGTGATCTGATGAAGTTGTAAGAGTGTTATCCTGGTTCGGTAAACCGAAAAGAATTTTTCTTCCAACAAGATTATCGTGCTCGTCCTCAGACTTCCCCTAGAAACAAAGTCCAGTTCTCGCAACATCGGATTACTCAACCCAAAGAATTGTAGATGCGTGGGCTCGTGCAGATTGCTAATGACGGTGTAGATGAGTGTAGTCGTGTAGAATGAACTTACTCTGAGTATTAATTGTACTTTATGTCAACGAAATAATAATACAAATATTTGATTGTACACCTGTCATTTTTTATGCACCCCATTTCAACGACAGCTATTATTTAAAAGTAGCAAATGTATTTCTCGGGTCTAATAACTACCGAAGGCGCAATAAGTTTCCTAGCAAGAAAATAAAGCTGTGAGAGATTTTTAATTGACACTAAAGCGAAGTGTACTAAAATGGTGTTGTAAACATAAAGAGGATTGATCCTTTTTATTATGGTTATTAATCCTCGGCAGTCTCTTATAAACTGAGATTATCACGGTTATAAACGACTCTGCCAATGCCTGCCTCTTCAATAGGCTTCCTGGGACGGAATGGGGACCAGATCCAATCCGAGTAATGGACGGCTCAAGTGGATGCGAGTAGGCGTTACTCCACCCCCTGTTCTAATCGGGTACTTAGCGCTCTCCCCTGCCGCATCTTCAGCTGCAATAAGTCAACATCATTATCATTTTTAGCGGCTTCTCCTCAACACCTCTTTCGTTAATCCATTTTAGCGCTCAGAGAGGCCTAAAATTTGTTAATCCAAGGCCCTAAAGAATGTAATGATATATCTCAAGAGCCTACGCAAAAACTTCGTAATAAGGAGAGGTCCAAGTTGGTAGAAAATCGTTGAAGGGGGAGATGCAAGTGGGTAAAATACACCTTTTAAAACACCGCTTATATACATATAAATTTAAAAATTAATTATGTTCTAGGAATTAAAAACAGTCTCTAAGACTTTGTTTTAGGTGTTAGGGCTTGAAATAAATCCGGATATGACTAAATATATGATAAGTAGTAGAAACGGTGACGATCTTCGTGATATTGATATAAAATTATATACGTTTGAACACGTAGATAAATTTTCGTACGGGTTCTCTGATAACAGTCGCGGTTTTAGGCGGAGTATGCGTGTTATTATTCTGTTGCGAAATTACTTCTCTACATATTTGAAACGTGTTCGCTTACTTTGAATGATGAACAGCGCCTTCGAGAATAAGGTACGACGTGAAAGATTCGGTTCAAAAAAGAGATGAGGTCGCTGGGGCATTTAGAAGATTACACAATTACTGAGCTTGTATCTTATTAGTATGATTGAGCTGATCGCGTCGACTTAAATGGGCGTGAAAAGTTTTTAGGTTCAGTTGCATTGTATAAGAAACATTTGGTGTTATCGGCATTGAATCTTCGAGTTCACAGGATAATAAACAAGTAGCTATTAAATTTTTGTTATTATTTTTTTGTTTAGCTTAATAATTTTATTTGCACCTGTATAAGTTACAATCAGCAAATGAGTTATATTTAATAAACATAGCATGGGCTGGAATGAGGGAGACAGCACCCAGTGGTGCATCCTCCTGACATTAAAAAAAACAACTATTTTTTCAGGCTAGGAGATCCCTCATCCAACTCCTTTTCAAGCTATGCCGAGTATGTATGGTATGTCAGTTGTAGCCATGTTTTGTACAAGTTTGTTTCTATGTCTATTAAGTTCGTCGTGAAATTATTCGTAAGTCAATCGAATGTGATTTGTTGTAGTTGGAATACGTTGGTCAGTATGAAGAGTATCGTTTGAAACGTAGTCAATCTTTTGTCAAATATTAGGCTTAAGTACGCTACTGTATTTGATTGCGGTAAAGGGTGATTTTCTATGTAAACTGAAGGGCAGAGGTTACAATGGATTTGCTACTCAAAAATAAAATAATCTTTCTACACTAATAAAACACAGAAAACAAAATATGAAAAAAATAGCTGCTTAAAATAAATATAAAAAGAACAAAAATAATAAATATTCTCATGATATTTAAAAAAAAATTATATATTGAAATTGATAACTTAAAATATCAAATAAAATTTATATTGCAGCTATATGTATTTATTTATCGACTAGAATTCTAAAAATGCCTTTGGTTATATAATTTATCTTAGTTCACCATTGGTAAACATTTTCCACATCTTAATGAGTGAATAGATGGCGAAATCTCCATGTAAAGTGTAATGGGACGTTCGAAAGCTGAACGATGGTAAGGATTACTTTATTTAACATGTTCACGCCGGGGAGAATACTTACGTTTTTTTTTCCGTCAGGCGGGACTATCTTAGCTACTTAGGGGCGGGGGTTGCAACTTCCAACATGTTTAATGTTTTGGCATACACATATGGCTTAAAGGAGTAATTATGGAAATACTTAAAAAAGATTCTTATATTATTAAAAATAATTCTTATATATTATATTCTTATTTATGGAAATAAAAGTATGAAATGAAATCACGCACTGCTAATTAAAACTCATGAAGAAGAGTAATCAAATGAAATTAACCGATAAGAATCTTTTGAGGGAGTATGTTGAAAGTTATAAAATATTTAATAAATAAACCTTTATACTTGTTAATTCCTACAACATTTAATGCTGAGGAAAAAAAAATATATATATTTTCTAAAAACAAATGTGACCGGTGGGTCCGCCGCCACGGAACAGACAAGTATGACCCACCGGTAGGTCACCCTGTCCCACGGAACAGACAAGTACGACCCACCGGTGGGTCACCCCGGCGTGAAAGTTAAATTTAGGTCTGGTTAAGACATTTTAGTATAAGACCTCTTAAGAATAGCCTACAACGGGCAAAAGAAAAATAGGACGAAAGGAGGGTGGGTATTCTGGTATGTTGCGGTAGAGGACAATGGATTTGAATGAAAATATATCCGAGATGTAGGTAGGCGGGATGAGTGAACTTGTAAGAGAAGGAAGCCAGCAAGTTCTTACAACGGTAGTAAGAGTAAAGCCACTTCAACTCTTCGTAAAAACGATTAACAGAAAAGTCCCTGTAGATCCCAAACATGAAGCGTATCAAGACGTTCGTTTTAGTTTTGCTTCAAGATCTCCAGAGGCATCCTCTACTCCTACAGCAGTAGTCAAAGTAGTGGAATATTAAGGGATATAGGAGGAGCCTCCGTGTATCAAATGAAAGAAGGTGAGTAATTTAATTAAGGATTTTTAAGGCGGAATAGTGTCTCGAGAGATTTCAGAATTCAAGATTACTAACAGTTTTTTTCAAGAAAGGGTTTGATCAATGATTATTCCAAGGTTTTTTTTTTATGCCATTTATGGCAAGAGTCCGACTTATAATTTATGTCTGATAAATATATAAATGATCATTCTTTAGAAGTTATGTAAAAACATTACAATAATTAGTAAATATTTGTTATTAATTGATTACAGGAACAATCAATGATTTCAGTCAAATTTCTATCTATCAACTTGATAAACTCCTGAAGGAAACTCATTGTTATAAAAGAGAAGAAAAATAAATTATATTATGGATTCAGAAATATTAAAGGTACATGACGTTGTATTTTTATTCGTCGGATCTAGACCCTCAACTATATCCTCCCTTCCAAAAACTGGCGCCATCAAGAATACGCCGCTGTTGAAGAGGAAGTGAAGAAGATTGAACCTCCCCGGCGATGATAGATCCAAGACTGACAATGGTGGCCATGAGGTGTAGACAATGCCTCCCCTCCTCTGGTTTAGCGAGATAGCTCTTATCTCTGCGCACTCCTGTATTACGCGAGCTCTTCAATAAAATACATTCAGACATTTAACTAAATATTGGCTTCGACTGTGGCTTGAGAAAATCTCTTTATTACAAGAGAAATATTATTCGACCTGGACTTTCTCCTTTTTTTAAAATTATTTTAACGTCAATTCATACTACTATGGCTAATCGAACGATACTCCAGTGAGAGTCCTAATTTTTGTCTATCCAGGTTTAATCAGGAAAGGGATTTTTAAAGAGTTCATGACATCACACAGGCTCGGGACCACCATTTAATGTCCCCGTTAAGTCCGTGAAGGCAACACGAAGGATTTTTTACACTTTTAAAAAGATTTTTTCGTAGGGCCATTTGTCGGATTTGAACTCGCAGCCTTGGAAATAGAAGGCTGTATACTAGCCACTGCATCACAGGTTAACCCCCTGACCCTTTTTTTAAAAGTCTTATAGCGAATAAAATACGTTTATCTCGCTTAATGTGATTCCGTTTTGCAATAAATAGACTGATATTTAATTTTATAATTAAGGTATACCTCGAAGGTAGTGTAAGTTCTGATAAGGCCTGTAATGTTGCACTATTTGTTTTTGCAATATTGTTTTGTTAGTTACTTGAGTGTCAAACCATAAATGAGAAGTAGGAGAAATATATATATATATATATATATATATATAATATATATATATATATATATATTATATTAAGGTAAGCTACAACAAAAAAACAGTCCATACTTTATAATTCTTTATTAAGTATTTCATTGAAATAAGTTCTACTTTTTTATAGTACTAATCGGAGCTTACTGAGGCTTTCTTGGTAAGCTTCGATTAATACTATAAAAAAGTAGAACTTATTTCAATGAAATCGCTTAATAAAGAATTATAAAATTTCGACTGTTTTTTTGGTGTAGCTTACCTTTATACATTATGTATTATGTTATAATACATTGTGTCCTTAATACGAGAATTGACCAAATTTTATGGTCAAAAATATCTCATTACCTATAAAACCTACAGACGTCTATCAGGTCTGAAATTAAAGCTTATTCATTGCCCAATAATTGATATGATAATGCTCGGTTTCTGTAATATTTACCTTCATATCGTTAAAATTAGACTTTAACTTTGGTAGATAGAACACATTGTATTATATAAACAAAGATATCTCGATACCTATAAGACCTACAGACGTCTATCAGCTTTCGAATCGAAGCTTATTTAATGAACATTGATTTATGTTACTAAGATATTTTCGTTTAAAGCTTGGTTTCTGCAATATTTACCTTTATAATGTTAAACTGAGGCCAATTGCTGGATTTGGATCGTTTTGGATGGCCGCCATTTTTTATTCCGACCAGTGGCAAAAACAATATTGTTGTAAAAGTTGGCTAAAATGTGAAAATCACATTGAAAATTATCTTCTTATAATATGCATTTTTCGGCCCCAGCTCTTGCACCCTGGATAAGAGGAGTACCTCTGTAAGTGAAATTAAAATCCTGTCAGCAAGGGGTTCCAGTTAACCATGTTTGACTGTAATAAAATTAACAAAAATACTTTGACTATAAAAGATAGTCCACCGCACGCACCTTCCTCTTTTAAACTGAATCCAAACCATCATTGTCTTACCTGCAGAGAATCTCAAATTTAACCCATTCTATATTTCATATTGCCCGGTCATAGCTGTGAATATATACATTTGCGCCCAGAGGCCTAAATGGAGGTAAATAAATTCGATTTATAGGGTAGGGGATGAAGAGAGGACCTGAACAAACCTGGTGACGACTCGGACAACCAGATCTAATGAGGAGGAGCGAGGTAAGAATGGCGAGGCTAGCGGAGCAATCAGGAGTATTGAGGAGTGAAGTTGTTAGTAACGGGGAGGTGCAATATATATAGAGTGAGGCTGCTTTGCATCTCCCCGGGCCTTGTTCCCTCCTGTCTCATTAGGCGGCGCCTCTTGTACAATCCAATCCTCTGCCTCTTCCTCGATGACCTGTCTCCCTCCCATCTACTTAGCCGATTGCCAACATCCTAACGCTCTTCGTTTTACTTTTAGAGCGATTGTCAGTGAGACTAAATTGTCTCCCCTCCGAGCGGGACAGTGGTCTTACCGACGTCCTATTAGACAGCATCTGGAAATTAGTTTAGTAAGTGATAGAATCGAAAAAAAATCTGGTGCGCGCAACTCACGACTTTAACTTACCTCCTTTATTTATATCTATTTATGAACTTTTAAATAAATTAGAAGCGAAAATATTGTTATAGAATTATTTACATTGGGCTTTAATAGAAACAGGTGTTTTATTAAATATTATATTATATTATTATCTAAAATAATCAATTAGTTTATCGGATTTTCATCACTATCAATTAACTTTCACAAGCTTGTGTATGAGATAATACTTTTTTTAAATCTTTAGCTTTCCAACGGTATATTATATGCCGTATATATAATATAATATGCTATTACTTTCACTAACCTATATATGAAATATATAGAAAGGGGAACTATTGCGATCGTGAAAATTTTCAAATTCCAGTTTTCAACGAAAATACACGTTTTAGAATCTCCTGAGTCCAAATAACGAAAAAGGAAAGGTCTGTGTGTGTGTGTGTGTGGGTGTGGTAACTCCCGGGCGAAAACGGAAAGGCCTGTGAAACTGAAATTTCATATTTAAGGCAACTATACGCCCGAGATGTTACAAAATCTTTTTCATCAAAATCAGCTGACCGGAAGATGTATTTTATGCCATGCATTTTGCATCTTTTTACAATTTTCTCAAAAACGGTTCTAACGATTTTGATTAAACTCTATATATCGATGTAAAATTTGATGAGCTTTAATATGATGTAGGTTTCATTCCGATTGAAATAGTCTGACAGTACCTTTAATTTTGTAGATAATAAAAAAATAACAATATAATCTTGTTATTAACGATTAAAAAAAACAGGTAAATATATATGTTGAACGGATTCGATATCCAATTAAAGGAGAAAATTGAAAAAAAAAAAAAAATTTCAATGCAATTTTTCGTTTTTGAACATAAGAACTGTAATATACATGTATAATATATCGTTGGAAAGCTTAAGATTTTAGAACAAATATTATTTTATACAAAAAATTGTAAAAGTTGATAGAGAGTGATGAAAATTCCATATAACTAACTGATTGTTTTAGATAATAATATAATCGATTTTTTAATAAAACACATGATTCTTTAGAAATTCAATTTAATTAATTCTTTAAAGATTAATTTTTAAAAATGTATTTAAAAATTCTTAAATTGATATAAATAACGGAGATGAGTGAAATTCGTGTGTTGGGCGGACCAGATTTTTTTTACTTTCAATTACCTATATATGAAATATAAAGTAAGGGAAAGTATTACGATCGTGGAAATTGTCGAATTCCAGTTTTCAACGGAAATGCACGTTTTAGGGTTTCCTGAGTCTAAATAACCAAGCCCCCCAAAAAATCTGTGTTTGTGTGTCCGTATATGATACAACGAAAAAACGTACAAAACTGAAATTTCATATTTAAGAAAACTACACGCCCGAGATGTTGCAACTTTTTCACTAAAATCGGCTGACCGGAAGTGCTACTTTATACAATGCATTTTGCACCTTTTTATGACTTTATCAAAAACGGCTTTAACGATTTTGATTAAACTCGACGTATTGATGTAAAATTTAATGGGCTTTAATATTATATAGGTGGGATAAATTCTGATTGAAATAGTCTAACAGGGCTTAAATACCGATATTTTAAAAAACGATGATGTATAATGATAAAAAACGGATAAATATATAATTTGAATGAATAAGATACACAATTGCAATTTTTTTTTTTTTTACATAAAAATTGTAATATTTACGTATACTATACCGTTGAAAAGCTAAAGATTTTAGAAAAAATAAAATCTTATACACAAAATTGTAAAAGTTAATGTGGAGTGATGAAAAGCCTATGAAACTAACTGTAGATAATAATATAATATATTATTTAATGAAACACATATTTCTATCAACTCAATGTGATTGATTCCTTAATCCCTGAGTGTATATAGAAACTCTATAATTAATTTTTATCAACGGAGGTAAGTGAAAGTCGTTTGTTGAGTGCACCATTCTTTTTATTTTTTTTTATTCAACATTAGAACAGTAATATAGATGCCGGTGGAAAGATAAGGATTTTAGAAAAATATAGTTATAACAACTTGTTTTAGTTAAATACAAAGTTACAAGAGGTAAAGGAGTAGTGAAAAGTTGATAAAACTAACTGATTATTGTAGATATTAATGTAACATACTATTTAATGAAACACGTGTTTCTATCGAAGCTCAAAGCATTCTTAAACTTTTTTTCGTAAATATTTAAATGCATATCCATTGATTTTAATATCGGAGGCAAGTGTTTTACTTTTTTTTATTTCCAGATCGGACGCGTGTGCCATTCTTGTTAAACAATTATTGTAATTTTGAGCGTATTGTCTCACACAGAAGACATCTCTAACAATTATATGTTTATAATTATTCATAAGAAGAGTTCAATAAAGCAAATAAGACATAAATCAATCGAATAAAGAATACAGAGGTAAGTGAAAGTCGTGTGTTCCTTACACCAGATTTTTTAAATTCTTATCAATGGGTATATAAAATGTAATGTTTTTGGTCACGTAGTTATCAATTATTACATCAATCTTTGTAACTCATGATGATTCCGTTCCATTTTCTTGTAAAACGATTAAACAAACGTTCCCCCTCAAATTACATTCGCGAGACAGTCCACCATGACAGAGCTATAATTTAATAACTACAGAGCCATTGAAACTGGGAGGCAGCAAAGGGAGGACACCGGCGACAATGCCCGGGAGAAGGGCAACAGCAGCTAGAAGACTCTCCTGCAAATTGATCCTTGTCCCAGAAGACGTTATTAATTGCAGACGCTATGATAAAAACGACAGGAGGATCCGGCCGGCTAAAAACGTGTGTATTTAAGTGATGTAGCAGTTATTAATGGGCCGGTTGTCATGCACTTTTTGTGCCTCCGGGATATTAATGCCACTCCGGTAATGGATAGACTCGTAGGGCTCATAATAAATCCAAGCGGTGTCACATCTATCTCGTCTCCGTCAGGGCGACAATGCTGCGCCGCAATATCCAGTCCGTCTGCCTGTCTAATGAAAACTCCGCGACCGCTTTTCATCTTTCCGTCCGAGGGAATAATTTCAGCGGCGGTAGCGATTCTTTCACCGCTGAGGACGAGGCGACAATGCGAGGAGATATTAGTTTCCACTCAGCTGACGGACAATTTCCCGTTTTAATCAGGATTGAGCGAAGGCAGTGTCGCTTCGTTGGCCGCCATTACAGCGCTCTCAATAGAATTAGGAAACTTGAATCCTGCATTGAGCGGAGGCCCCTTGTGGCTCTTTACCTTAGCCCGCACAATATCCCCGCTTTAATAAAAGGATCCACTTTTCTACCTTTAATTTCTTTATACCATTCTCATCTTCCTCGGATATTATAAACGATTATTATACCTTCTCAAAACACATTTTAAACTTTATCCTGGATTTTTTTGTAATGAAAATTTAGTGTCACTAAAATTTAATTTGTTTACATTTTGAGGAAACTTATGTTAAATTCAAATAAAATCCTTCACACTCTTTGCACAACCAAACAAGTATTAAATATTTAACATCTCCACACACACACACACACACACATATATATATATATATATATATATATATATATAATGAGAGAGCTATTCTTGGTTGTTTTTTTTTTTATTATTTCTTTATTTCAAGATTGGCCACGTGTGTCATTCTTTTTTTTTTTTTTTATAAACAAGTATTGTAATTTTGAGGTATTGCCTCCCAAAAAAGAAACCCCTAACAATTGCATGTTTATAATTATTCATAAGAAGAATTTAATAAAGCAATTAAGACATAAATAAATTGAATGAAGAATTTAGAGGTAAGTGAAAGTCATGTATTGCACACAACAGATCTTTTAACTTCTTATTAATGAGTATATAATATGTAATGTTTTATACCATTCTCCCTCCCTCGGATATTATTTGGTTGTTTCACATGAAATGTCCGTTTTTATAGTTTCTGAAATACATAAAGGATTTTGTAAGTCTCTGTTGTTTTCTTCCGAATGTTTACATATTCAAAGTATGTTTGTTTGTTTATTTATTTAACGTCACTTTATGCTACTATGGCTAATCGGACGATGCTACACTGGGAGTCCTAAATTTTGCCTATCCAGGTTTTATTAGGAATAGGGATCTTTAACGAGTACCTGACATCGCACAGGCTCGGGACCACCTTTTAACGTCCCCTCCGAAGGACGGTATAACTAAGGATTTTTTACTCCTATTAAAAAATCCTAGGGCCACCTGCAGGTTTGAACTCGCGACCTTTGGCATAAAAAGCTGTTATGCTAGCAACTACGCTATGGGTGACCCCACATATTCAAAGTAAACAGTTACTAATCCTCTACCTTTGTATTATAAACATCAGCTTCCCAATCAATTACCCAGTTCTTAGTATACCTCCAAATTTGAACATGGAAACACGCGATTTTCGTGTAATATTTTTGTACGAGTTTAAACTCGGCCATTCAGCAGCTGAGGCCGCTAGTAATATTTGCAAGTCGTTTGGGGAAGGGAGTGTTAATGAACGGACCATTCGCCGTTGGTTTGCTAAGTTTTCAGCTGGGGATACCGACTTTTAAAACTTGCCCCGAGGAAGACCTCCATCCGTAATAAACAACGATGTCCTCAAACATACAGTAGAAAGAAACCCCTACCAAACAGTTAAAGGACTTTCAGCACAACTAAATGCAAGTGTATCTACCGTTTCCAGACATTTAAAGTGTATTGGGAAAGTAAAAAAGCTCGATACATGGTTACCTCATGATCTCGCTGAGCGGCAGCAAGATCAACACATACTGTGCAAAAATTTAAAGAACTGGGCTACGAAGTTCTTCTGCACCCACCACATTCTCCCGACTTGTCTCCAACAGATTACCACCTGTTCAGGAATTTAGACAACTTCGTCAAAGGAAAACTTTTTGAAAATCATGATCAAGTGATAAGTGCGTTTTCAGATTTTGTTTCACTTCAAAGCTCAGAGTTTTTCGGTTCGGGGATAAAAAAGTTGGTGTCACCTTGGGAAAAATGTGTAGAAAAAGAAGGTAAATACTTCGAATAAAATTATCTTTTTTTCATATCGTATTTTTAATAAAAATCCTTTACCTTGAAAACGGACATTTCATGTGACACAACCCAATATAAACGATTATTATACCATCTCAAAACACGATTTAAACTTTATTCTGTTTTTTTTTTTTTTTTTTTTTATGTTTATTAATGAAAATTTAGTGTCACTAAAATTTAATTTGTTTACATTTTTGGAGAAACGTATGTTAAATTCAAATAAATCTTCACACGCTTTACACATCCAAACAAGTATTGAATATTTAACATCTCCATATACTCGTCTATATAAAATGAGAAAGCAATTCTTGGTGTCCATGACTCCATTTAACCCCGTGACAAATTTTTATGCGGTTTTCCCAATGTGTTAAGGGTGGTTATGGAGAATCAGTGTTGCCACCATACCGTATCTTCTTATACAGTACTCAGATTTTAGAAAAAATAAGAAGTACCCAACCGTACGGAAGTTAATATATAGTTATAGTTAAAATAAATGAAAAGTTGTAATTAATCCATAAGCTAACATTGTTATTGAGGAGAAGTTAAATAAGTGCAGACATTAGAACACTTAAATTAAGTAAAATTAAAATAATTTTTTGTTTAAATAGTGATCATTTTTAAGTAGATTTCTATGAAAAATAACAATTAACAAATAACCAATTTGTTGCTTGGATTGACAATGAGGATATTACTCAAATCAATATATTGTTAGGGTGCATTAAAAATTTTTGAAACATTTTTGTGATGATTATGAATTTTGCACTACTAGAACAGCTGTTTTCCCCACTGTGTAGCGGTCCGCAGACGATATCTAGTGGGATGAGGGGTGTCTTCGGAAAATTATTTAAAATTACCTTATTGAAAAATATTTGTGAAGTATTGGCTTTTAATACGAATCAGATATTTCCTGTACAGACAAATTCTACATTTTAAAGTGATTAGAATTCCTCGTGATCACTGGCGTGTGACTACTACTGCAGAACCAAAACTTTAAAATTAATCACTTTCCAACATTCTGAAAATAATGAGCTTGTTAAGGAAACACGGCCCTTAACATATTTAAGAGCTGCCCTTTAGCGGATAGCATCACTATCAAGGGGCACAACGCCATCTAGGGGAATCTTGCTCTGCCAAGAACTGCCGGAATGCACATGATCAACTGACAAGTCTGGATGAGCAGACAGAGAAGAAAAGACATAGTGAGCAAATATGCCTCCCTGTGTAACTAGACATTTTTTTTTCCCATAATAGTTACACCGCAGTATGAACTGAACCATTAGGAACCGGCCTACCCACGTGCCGAGGAAGAAGTGGAAGAGGGAAAACAGAAAAAAAAATCACAAACCTCATCAGATATGCACAATACACAATAAGTTAACCACTAAACCTCATTGTAATATCATGTAACTAAAATAGCACAAAATATAGATCCATTTATTTATACAGCTTAATGTCAGGAGGATGCACCACTGGGTGCTGTCTCCCTCATGCCTGCCCACGCCATGTTTACTTAGATTTTAGAACATTTGCTGATTGTAATTTTTTTACAGGTGTAAATAAAATATTAAGTGAAAAAAAAATTATTTATACAATCCACTGTTCATTTAACATACAGCCAATTACTATTTAATTAATTATGAGAGGGAGTTGCTTGGAACGCCCCAGGTCTCCGTTCATAAACATAGCTTTAAGGGCAGATAATGAACAATAGATAGTTTCTTTATGAATATTTAAATAAATACCTATCTTGTTTTATTTTGAAATTTTAGTAATTTTTTTATTTCCATTTTCATTTCTCCATTTCTGTAATACAGAGTTTCGGTAGCAATATTTTGTATAAAACGTAGGTGATACCTTGTAGCTTACTGATAATCTAAATACATATCTTATATTTAAAATTAGTTTTTAGGATTTAGGGATCTTGCCATTGCAATGATTGGACGAAGGGGTCCGCGAAACGTTTTCATTGGGAACCACTGGTGTAAGATAACTGTAAATGGGTCGTAATTGCTTCATAATTAGCATAACAGACCGCAAAGGCGACTGGAAGGGACTAAGAGCAAGCTCATTGCTATCAATTGCAGATATCACTATTTTTTTGTGTGGCGGGAGCGAAATGAGCATATGCCGGGGGTGGAGTTCAATCAGTGAACGAACTGGGAGGGGGAGGTGTTGACAAAGATGGTTAGTAAACAAGACAGGAAGGTGGAGTGCCGGCTATTGTTCCCCCATCAACATATGTCACGGATTTAATAGCTCAGCTGGTCACTAGCGGTTCCCCATTACACTCCGTTCTGCTCCTTCACACTCGACAATTACTGCCCTCAGAATGAGTTTCCTTAATGGCATCACCGTCCCCACAAAACCGACCTCAATCATTACACGTCAGGTCTCTTAAGATAGCTCCCTGCATTATGTTACGGTTTAATGAACACGTTCGGTTTCCTTTTCAACAAGCTCATTTCGATTGGTATTATTAATTTAAAAAAACACAGCAAATAGTCACTATACAATTTGTTAAAAAGATATAGAGTTACTCTAAGAATCTAAATATAATATATGACACAAAAGTATCTTTGCTAATACCGACCTTCCTCAAAGTTATTTAATGTTAAGCTAAATACAATAATATTACTCTAGGCGTCTTTTATGAAATTCTGGCGGAACTCCTCGCAATAGACCTAAAATCGTTACATAGCTATGTCACAGGGAATCTAAAAATCAGACCTCAACATGTTGTATCTCAAAATTTTCATTGTTTTTAAAGCGGTTGAGACTAATAGGTATTAAGTAAGAGTCAGGTATTTGCAGTCTACCTATTGTTACTATATATTAATATTGTTATATTTCAAGTGGTTATTTATGTATATCTTGGAGAACTGTGAACATATAAATAGCTGGCCAATTATTCTTATTATTGTTTTATTTGTATTGTTTTGTAGATTTATTTACGTAGTAATTATTAATTTATAGATAGATTTATTAATTGAGCTGTGCTCCATTTGTATAGGGAATGCCCAAAAGACATAAAAATAAATTATTATTATTTTTGTTAATTCTAAATAATTTTCATGAAGTTTTCTTTATGTCAATCTTTACGGGTCTTTCAGAAGACGAACACGTGTGCGAATTGCTTGGACGCACTCCACCTTGAAGCTGAATCTTGTAATGGCAGATTTTTTTTAAAACGAAGCTATTGCATTTCCAGAACCACTTCATCCCCAAAATACATATTGCTGCCTGTTCTGCATCTGCAAGACTGGCAGTCATTGCAACAATTGAGATATAGTTCCAAAAGGTACTATATCCATAGGAAATTTTACAGAAAGCGCGGAAATCTTTCATTATTATATTATTAAACCAACTTATTTGATTCTTTTCGCATCAGAATAAAGATTTTTTTTTTTTTTATATATTAATAACACACTATATTACTGTTTTAAAGTTATGGAATGAAATGTTTAACTATGATTTGTAACAAAACTAAATGTTTAATTAGTACATTTAGAAAATAAAACTAAATGATGAAAATTCGAATATTACCATTTGGAAACCAACGTCTCAATTAATATCTTAAGGCCTATAAGTATAGGCATTTCCTTATCACTCAATTTAATCCATAGGAGTAAACTTAAAAGTAATTTTTTTTTTTTTTTTTTTTTTTTTAAAGAAAGAATAATCACTGCTTATTTATTTGTAAATATATATGAGTCAATCCATTTGAAATCGTCCAGACCTTGCAGTTCAACATTTTTGATTTTAATGATTTTTAGTTATTCTTTGACTTTTCATGAACAAAAAACCGTTAATAAATTTTTTTCTGGCAAATACCTTTCGTGTTGCAGCCATTTCAAGTCAGCTTCGCCACTGAAAACATGTTTTGGGAAAATGTCTCTAATTCTGGTAATTTAGCAGATATCGAGACAAAACTAACAATAAGATAAGGACATACTTTATATATTTTGTCCTAACAACTTATTATCTTAAAAGTGAAAAAAGCGGTTACAAAAATTCTCGAAAATTAATAAAAAAGAGACATTTAGCCAATTGAAAGTCTATAAAGGAATAGAGAATCAGATTTAATTATTTTTTCATTCATAGCTTATTAACAGCTCTAAATGCTGCAAAACATTCGATCTTGAGAGCATAGTAATTCTTTTATATGAATTTTCAAAAATGGAAAAACTCGTTTTTCGCGACGTTTACACGGAAATATTTAAAAAGAGACTGAGTGAAAAATTATGAAACTAACATAGTTACACATCTATATGATGTTTATAAGTGACATAAATTTGGTAACTGCTTCGAGTTATAAAATTCTCTTCGCTGCTAAAAAACGTTTTCTTAAAAAATGATTAACTCCTGTAATTTTGCATAATTCAGAACGAAACAAAAACTAGAATGTTGATGAGAGTACTGTATACAGTTTTGGTGCTTACAGTATCTTACCTGAGTAGCCAAGAAAATTGTTTAAAAATTCACAAAAATTTAAATCAACTGAAACTTATAGTGGGCTATAACAAGGGAGGTTAGAAAGGAGTCTCAAGCTTAATTTTTTTTTGTTTAATCTTATTGTTGCACCTATAGAAATTTCGATCGTGTAAGCATTGTTCCTTCTTTCTAATATATTTTTTCAAAGAAGTGCTATCGCCAAGTTCTGCAATATTTAAAGGGATGGTTAAAAGGGACTGAATAAATAATGATGAAACTTACACAGATAATACGTAATACAATATAATACGTAATATAGGATAAAATTTTGTAATTGAGTCTCAGTTAGTTTTCAAAATCTAATATATTACAAATTATTGCTTTGGAAGTCTTGCACCCATCTATCAACCAACTTAATGCCAAACCAAATTAATAACACTTGAACCAGTTGTTCACACAGAACGGTTCATCAATAAGTGATTTATGTTTAGAGTTATAATTTGAAGACACCATTTGTTAATAATTAGATTCCAGGGGCTTTTTAGGGTACTTCAAACGTTATTAATAATGGTGAGGGCTCCTTGGTTAAAATGAAAGTGGACAATTAAAATGAAGGGTTCTATTGTTCTATTGAGTTATAAATTGAACCAAACCATTCAAATCAAAAATGTTGAGCGGCAAAATTAAGGAAAATTGGACGATTTCAAATGAATTGACCCATAAAAGTTAATTACGTTTCACTTATTTTATAGTAATATTTTCTTTATAATAACTTTTTATCTATGGGTAAACGTAATATTTTTTGTTTCATTGATTTTTTTTATCGCCTTTAATGTAAAGGTTTAGTTAATTTCAGTTTCTTATTTATCATTGAAATAAATAAAAAAATGTATAATGGAATCCGGACTGATGGTAACTAATCAAGCTCTAATAGCATTAACATACTAAATGTATGTATGCATAATTTATGAATAAACAATATTATTATTATTATTATTTATTTATTTCAAAATTTATTCTAATGCTTCTTCTTCTTCTTCATGGGCGCTACAAACATAACGCTGGCCTCATCTTCTATTCTAAGACTGGTTCTTAAACGTTGTGAAGCGAGCACTAGATTTTAATCAGTATAATAAGCATTACTTCGAAAAAATATTATCGTCTATTCAAATGGAATTAAAATCAGAGGGATTATTCCACGTTTCTAAAATTAAATATTAGACCTGAAGTGCTACCACTGGGTGGTTCTTTCTCAAGACATTTTCATGACTTTTTATATTCATTCTACATATTTACTTTTTGTATTCTTTAGTACAGTTGTAAATTACTATAAATAAATAAATGAAATAAAAAATATTAGACCACTTGAAGTAACATCAAGGGTATTCGACCCGTCTTTAATCCTCCACATCTTGTCTGTTATAGTTTATAACAATTTATTAGATAAATTTATAGAACAATGGCTAAATGAAGGCGTCCTGTTGGAGTTAAAACCGAGCCTGGAGCTTGTTATCTAGGGATCAAATTTCCCGAGGCGGAGGAAGAGAACCCTCCCGTAAGCCCCTTTCGGAAATTAGTTTCATTCTCTACTCACGGCGCTAACATTACTAATCAGCCGTCACTGTCATTTTGCCTCCGCTCTCACCATTTACGCCCATTGTTTACACTCATTTAAAATAGACCTTATTTTCATAATGTAAACGAATACGTCAGAATTAGATCCACAGATTTTAACAAATGTAATGAGCTCACTATATCGGTAATAATTATTCGGAGAGGTTTGAGCTGCTTTCAAGTCTGAAACCAGGTGACAAACTTTCACATATTATATTAAATTCAGGAGTCAAAAATGGCATTGATACGGTGATGCCATGAAACAAATGTGTTAAATCACGGTTTTAGGGTACGCCGATTATTTGATACTGTTGGGTGTTGCGGATAAATACATGTATTTGTTCAGTAGCTAAACTTCTTAGCTCGAGGCATATGTCAAGAAACTTGAAGATTAAAATCAACAAAACTAACGTGATCGCTTACTTGGGAGAATGAAACATGCATCAAGATTTTCGAGGATGTGGTTTTACGTAAAATGTTTGTTCAGGTCTAGGTAGGTATAGATCGATTATAGTAGGAAGGTATAGACCGATGGGTTGGGATCTTGTATTTATGATGTGCACGGAAGAGCGCGGAGTAATAAGGTTTGAAGATATAGGAAGGTTTTCTGGTTCGCAAGGATTGGAATTGGAAGATGCCAAGCAGGTATTTTCTTCGGGATTCGGGATCGAGCCACCTTTGATCAGAATACCAGTGAGAGATATTATGCGAATAAAGTGTCAAAGCACTATGAGCATTGTCCTTAAATCTATTTAAATTGAAAGCTGCTGAAGAAAATTTAGTAATTTGGTAACTAAGTTAATCTCCAGCGGTTCGATTGAGAGAAATTACTAGCGGTTTTATTATAAGAGGACGATAGAACGTTTTCCTAAATCAATATTTTTTGAATCAGGAGACCTTTAGACATGAAAATGAAATGGGATTGCGAAATAACGTTTTCAGCGTCTACCAAAAGTAGCTGTAAGAGTTATACAAAAGTATCTATAAAAATTCTTTTTATCACTCACACTTTAACGAATCAACGAACCATTATAGATTGAAGTTTCTCAAAGATTTAATTAGGCGAGACTTAGGAGGTGATAACTTAAAGTAATTACATCTGTTTTTAATCTATCCTGGAGATGAAGACAAAGAGGAAACTGGGAAGGGGTGGCAACTGTCATATAACCGCCTTAGAGCGCGGGAGACAATGCGCCCAGGAGTTGCTGAGCAACAAAGGGCGTCTCCTTCACTCAGCGCCACCTTTCCTCTTGTAATACAGTTCCAATCCTTTCAAGCCAATATCTCATCTCGTATAATTATACAGTCTAACTCTGGCTAACCCTATCATTCCTTTAAAATATTATTTATTTCAAAACTTTAATAATAGAAAATATACATTATATGTAAGGTCTTAATAGGAATCAGTTCCTCATGGCTTAAAATTGTTTTCAGGATTGATTCAGTATGCTGTGTATTCATAGCAACTCGGCGAGTTGAGCAGCCGATCTAATTGGGGATTTCACTCTCTTGTATTATCACATCCTATCTCATAACTGACGATGACACATGCATATGTACTATATTTAGGAGAAGTCCGAGCCCAGCGGCTGTCCCCCAGAGGGACAACTCTTCTTGTGGGGAACTCTCTCAACCTCATAGGTGAAAATGTCAATGGAGACTGAGTGAGAGTGCTAAGCCTCAAATATTCGTCAATGAAGAATCTTTCCATTACCAGAGCTCCAATAGGCGTACTTATAAAAGGTCTCTGGGCCACTTCCGTTTCAACCTTCGAGGAGGATTGTAGATACACTTCGAAGTAGAAAGTGAATATGCCAAAGAATCGGGATGGTAAGCAAGGCTGTGATGAAATTCGGAGAATTCTAATGATATCAAGCATATTTTACTTTCGCTTAGTTATATATAGTAAGGGAAAGTATCGTGATCGTGAAAATTTCAGAATTTGAGTTTTCAACGTAAATACACGTTTCAGGGTCCCCTGAGTTCAAATGACCAAGTCCTGCAAAAAGGTCTATGTGGGGTATGTATTAGGGAGAGAGGGATGGATAGGCACGAAAAGGACTAATTTTACTATTTCGAAGGATATGCCCGATTTGGATATTTTAAGGGCTGTGTTAATTTTTTTATTCAAAGATGCCATTCTCGTTGAAAGGATTCTTGACAATTATCATATATTGTAACTAAGATACGAAGATACGAACTCCGCAATTCCTTAAAATGTATGCAAGTTACAGAAAAAGGAAAAGCTTAGTAAAGAAAACGATTAATTAAGAATTTTAAATTAAGCGGATAAGGAAAAAAAAAGAAAGACGAAATGCCAGAAGCGAGCCCCGTCGCAGATATACTTCATTTTGAAAATCATTTTAAAACTTATGAAAACTCCGTAATTCCTTAAAATGTATGCAAGTAACAGAAAAAGGAATAATTCAGTAACGAAAACGAAAAATTAAGAATTTTAAATTAAGAGGATAAGGAAAAAAAAAAGACGAAATGCCAGAAGCGAGCCCCGTCGCAGATATACTTCATTTTGAAAATCATTTTAAAACTTTTAAAAAACTCCGCAATTCCTTAAAATGTATGCAAGTTACAGAAAAAGAAAAAGCTTAGTAAAGAAAACGATTAATTAAGAATTTTAAATTAAGCGGATAAGGAAAAAAAAAGAAAGACGAAATGCCAGAAGCGAGCCCCGTCGCAGATATACTTCATTTTGAAAATCATTTAAAAACTTTTAAAAAACTCCGCAATTCCTTAAAATGTATGCAAGTTACAGAAAAAGGAAAAGCTTAGTAAAGAAAACGATTAATTAAGAATTTTAAATTAAGCGGATAAGGAAAAAAAAAGAAAGACGAAATGCCAGAAGCGAGCCCCGTCGCAGATATACTTCATTTTGAAAATCATTTTAAAACTTATGAATACTCCGTAATTCCTTAAAATGTATGCAAGTAACAGAAAAAGGAATAATTCAGTAACGAAAACGAAAAAGAGGATAAGGAAAAAAAAAAAAACGAAGTGCAACAGTCAGACCACACAACAGGGTGAGATTTCTACTCACTAAAAAACCACCTCCCAATTCGTCTTTACCACCCCACGGAACCGCTGTCAAGCATTACTTCATGGGGGGAAGGGGGACAGAAGGGCTAAATGCCGGCTACTTTACTGGACATCTGACTTTACTCTCCTTCCTTACCCCAGTGTTTTGAGCTTTCTGTCGATTTGTGCATAGTCAGCTGCAGCGCTCCAACTCCCCTGACTAGTCATCATCATTGAGTCTAATTTTTCGGGTGATGCTTGTATGTGTGTGTGTGTATGTGGTAAGTCTAGCGCAAATACTAAAAGTCGTACGAAACTGAAATTTCATATTTAAGACAAAGATACGTCTGAGATGTTACAGCTACTTTTTCATCAAAATCAACCAACCAGGAAATCACTTTATATCATGCACTTTGGGTTTTTTACGATTTTCTCAAAAACGGATCTAACGATTTTGATTAAATCGCTATAAAAGATGTAAAATTTAATGGGATTTAATATGATGCAGGTTTCATCCTGATTGAAATAGTCTGACAGGGCTTAAATGCCGATATTTTAAATTTTCTACCTCTAAATAACCTTTAATTTTGTAGATTTCAAAAAATTAGGCACATCATCTTGTTAGCATTGACAAATAACGGCTAAATATGCAAGTTGAGCGAATTTGATAAACAATTAAAGGAGAAAAGTGCAAAAATATTTTTTTTAAACACAAGAATAGTAATATAGATGTACCGTGGGAAAACTAATAAAGATTTGAGAAAAAAATATTATTTAATAAACGGAACTGTAAAGGCTAATGGATGGTGATGAATAGCCGATAAAACTAAATGATTATTGTATTGGCTTGTGTCACATGAAATGTCCGTTTTCAAAGTAAAGGATTTTTATTAAAAATACGATATGAAAACAAGATAATTTTATTCAAAGTATTTACCTTCTTTTTCTACACATTTTTCCCAACGTGACACCAACTTTTTTATCCCCGAACTGAAAAACTCTGAGCTTTGAAGTGGAACAAGATCTGAAAACGCACTTTTCACTTGATCATCATTTTTAAAACGTTTTCCTTTGTTGACGTAGTTGTCTAAATTCCTTAACAGGTGGTAATCTGTTGGAGACAAGTCAGGAGAATATGGTGGGTGCGGAAGAACTTCGTAGCCCAGTTCTTTCAATTTTTGCACGGTATGTTTTGAAACATGGGATCTTGCTGTCGCTCAGTGAGATCATGAGGTAACTTTTTTTACTTTCTCAATACAATTTAAATGTCTGGAAACGGTAGATGCACTTGCATTTAGTTGTGCTGAGAGTCCTTTAACTGTTTGGTATGGGTTTCTTTCTACTGTATGTTTGAAGACATCGTTGTCTATTACGGACGGAGGTCTTCCTCGGGGCAAGTTTTCCAAGTCGGTATCCCCAGCTGAAAACTTAGCAAACCAACGGCGACTGGTCCGTTCATTAACACTCCCTTCCCCAAACGCCTTGCAAATATTTCTAGCGGCCTCAGCTGCTGAATGTCGAGTTTAAACTCGTACAAAAATATTACTCGAAAATCGCCTGTTTCCATGTTCATATTTGAAGGTATATAAAATGAAAGAAATAACAAGTGGGTAATTGATTGAGAAGCTAATGTTTATAATAAAAAACATCTATGTATTTCAGAAACTATAAAAACGGACATTTCATGTGAAACAACCCAATAGATAAAAATATAATAGATTATATAATAATTTATTAAGCACATGTTTCTATTAAAATTCAATTTAATTAATTCTTTAACAATTTATAATCATCGCAAAATATATTTAAAAATTTTGAAATTGATTTAACAACGGAGAAAAGTGAAAGTCGTGTGTTGCGCGCATCAGATTAATATTATTATTATTATTTGATTAGATAAAATTAAATTTTCCCTTCCTAAGAAAATCTTAACACATTAAAGGCGGGAGTCGTAGTACTAGGATTTATCCCGATTCCCGCCTTTAATATGTTGATTGCAATGTATTTTACTTATAAGCCTTCAGGAAAGAATGCCATAAATGATAGTGAAAACCTTATCAAAATCCATGGTGTGGTTTAAAAAGAGCTCACGGAAACGTAGAGAAAAATATGGCATAAAGCCAAAAGAAACCTAGATTTTAAGGAAAGTGTAAGTGCACTGTGATCCATTCCAAGATTTGGAAGTCCAAATGTGACGTTGGTGGTTATCGATACCTTCAGACATGGGGCGTTGATGACCAAGCTATTGTACGCCCTAAAACCGAACCTTCAGACATGGTGCAGCATTCCAATTACCTTCTTTTCATTGAGATAATCACATTTTTATTAACTGGAGATTAAAGTTTTTTTTTCTTAAATATAATGCCTTAAAGTTAAAAAGAGAAGGAAATAAACAGCTTAAAGAAAGTTGGATGGAGTAACCCTGGAGACGGCTAATCACCGAGGAAGCCATATTGGTGGCGGAAAGCGCGGACTGTCCCAATTACAAAGCCATCCCCGAGCACTGACAATGGCCGGGAGCCCTTGTTATCCCCCTATCAATATAGCAGGTATTCATTCCGTACCGCTGCCTCCACTCACCGCTACGGCCCTATTAAAAGTTGAAACTGGTTGTCAACCCTCCTAATAATTCCTCACCTAGGCAATACACTTCAAGCAAACAAGGCAACAAACTTCCATTTGAAACTTTTTATTGCGATTCGACAACTGAGGAAAGCCTATAATATGGATGGATATTCGAGAGTTTTGTTTTTCGGAATACTAATAATTTGTTTAAAAAATAGAATAAAAAGAACCACGACGCAATTTTATGAGGATCTGAATCAAAACTTTATGTATAATTTGTTTTCTCTTTTCGCCATATTTTCTCTATGCTTCTAAAATCCTACAACGTAAGTGTACTATTGAAGGACCCATTAAAGGGGGAGAAAGAGAGGAAAAGTAGGAAAATGTACAATAAAAGACTGCTTAAAAAAAAAAAATAAATAAATATATATATTGTTGTGATAAAGTAGGCATAAATAAATAGGAATGAAATTCAAGGAGACGCGAAATGAATAGCCAATCATTGAAGGGAGTGAAGTGAAGGGAAATGGCGTAGTAGGTCGGTGACAACAGTAGGTATTTTCCGAGTATGGCGTATTTTGCCACAAGCAGCTAACGAAAGATAGACCGGGCGCTAGAGGTAAATGAGTATGCATAATATGAGTGCCAACGGATTTAAGTGAAAAAAAGGCCAAGAAATAATAATGGGGGTCTTGCTGGTCCATTTTTTTTTACCCCCTCTTCTCTTATTCGTAAAGGGAATGTATTGAGTACATGATATAAAATCATTTTAATGATTATTTCCATAATAATTTATAGTTTGTTCTAATTGTAAAAGTGAGGATGGATTCTTAAATAATAAAATTAAATTAATGTAATACATTTATTATTAATAAAGAATTAACAGTTATAGATGAAAAAACAACGAATTCAAGCATAAATGTAATTCAAGTAGGTTAAAAACTACTCATTTTTATTTTGATATTTGCTATTAATGCATTCGCATATTGAAATACAAAAGAATTCTGATATTTTGCAATTACAAGACATTGTGCGTTTTACATGGTGGAACTAATGACTCTGGTAAAGATGGCTTCGCCATTTGTCGTGGACCTAATTTACTGTTGAGCTTTTCGTAACCAAATGAACAATAATCAATGGGTGGTAGTTGTGTTTGATTAGATTTTTCCATATAAATTTTTTTACTGTAGCCCTTAATAAATGCAAACGCAAAGCATCTGAAGATCATACCACACTCATCAAATTGAAACTGAAACCTATATTTTGAGATATCAGTATAAATCTAAGTTCATCAGCAGATAATTTTTCTTTAAAAATAAATATGTGCAAACTGTCTCTAACTGTTTGAATTGTCCATTATTTAAGTCAAGGTTTCCCAAATGTGTGAGAGCTGTTTGTACAAAATTTTCAGATGCAGCTTTCAGCCATTGCATTTTACTACCGAATCTACTAGTAGTATCCCAACCACTTACAGCATGTAATGCTGTCAAAATATTGTATATGTTTTCACCCAGGGCTTCAGCAATCAAATGGCATCCTAGAAAATATTTCTTTGTGTGAGAACCGTCAAACCATAGACCAAGACACCCAATATTTCCTAAGTATTTCCAGTAATAAAGTGCCAAGACGAATACATCTGTATCAGTGCTGATTATGATAATATGAGAAGATTGAATTCTTAGTGCTTAGAGAAGCTCAGACTATGGTGGGAAACTATATCAGTAGTAATCAAAGAAGAAGGAAGACCTGCATTTGAAGAGGAAAGAAATGCAGAATTCTGAGAAGCATGGACATTAATAAACAATAAGTTTTGTATTTTTTCAATTTTATGGTAGTATTTAATTTAATTTTTAATTAAATTAATTAATTTAATTCACAAGTAGCATTGGCTATGAGATGTAGTGAAAGATGAAAAATGTTGTACCAAGGAATAAGTCTTGAAAATGGGGAAACAACCCCGAAACGTTGACTAGGGTGAAAAAATGTTAAAGGACTAATGAAATAAAGTGATTAGATGATGAATGGAAGGTAGTATGTGCTTTTTTAAATGTTCCAATTAAGAAAACTTCCAAAAAAATTAAAAAAGAAAAGAAATTAATTTTTTATATATGTTGTAAAATGTTCAAATTCAATATAAGTAAATAACCTTAGCCAAGACTATGTCAATTAATAAAAAACCCTTTTTAATTACATATGTATTAATCATAAAATTAAATATTTCTATTATTATATATATATATATATATATATATATATATATATATATATATATATATATATATATATATATATATATATATACATGGATAATTGATAACAGTACTACATATCTATTAGTGTCTGGCTGTGGTAGTCAAGGGAATTAAGAAGTTGCCTTAGCAATTTTTAATTCATACTTGAATCTGACCTGCGCATTCCTTTATAAAGAATATAGAATTTTCTCACCACATAGTTTGATTTACTATTGTCAAATATATCATGTTTGCCATAATTGGAGTAGGAAGTAAAATGCCAGAAAGAAAAGTATAAGCACTCGAGAGTTACTGTAATAATTTAGTTAAAACAGATAAATAACCACTACTGTTTGGTTTAATTGGAGTTAATTAGGACACTAAGTCCATTCATTTCTCCAACAAAAACAAAGACTCCTCCCCTTATAAGTGTAAGTTTATAATAAGTAGTGAAAGTAGAAATTATTAATTCCAACAAAAAACTTACTAAACTTTACAGGTTTTTCCTCCCTTTCCACATACACAACTTAATTTGTTTCATATTTAGTAAGACAAAATCCTTGAATTTCCAACTACTTGTAATACTTTACATATTCATTTATGTTATATATTATATACTGCTTTTATTTTATCATCACATGATATTATTTCAATTTTAGTTTATCATCCAGTTATTTGAGTTACAATATTCAGTTAAGTCACCCTCTAAATAATCAAAATGTATGCATTCATAAAAATAAATTCAATGCAAATTTATTTTTTTGGGACAACCTCAAAAAATTAATGTTAATAAATACAATTTTCCCCCTTAAAGCTTCCATTGAGAACCACCGAAACAATCTCACTAATTAATGAATTAAAATATGAATATGAACAAAAATATGAAAAAAACTCATGCTACTAACATGAAATTAGTCTACACTAGGCCTAATTTAAAAAATGTTTATATTTTCACATAAAACAAATTATTCTTTATTTTGTTAAATTAAACATCATTAAATATTACGGCATTTTTATATTGGTTATTGAATAAAAGAAGGACATCAATGATACTACCAAACACAATTTAAATTTAAACAGCGATAAAACAAATCAAATATTATGTGAAATTGATAAAATTCTTTAATTTCAGAATTTAAAATTTCGAGGGTGTATTGTCAACTGTTATGATGAGATGATAGCAGGAAAATATATTCAGGAGTGAGTCTGGTAGAAAATGTCGGCAGCATTAAAAACATTTTTTACAACACTCCTGATTATTAGTAACTATTACAGAGAAAATATGAATTATTAGTTAAAGAATAAAATTTATTAACTTTTAATAATCTTCTATAATATTTTTTGTACTAATCAATGAAATAATAGATACACTTTAATACACTTAACTGAATTATAAATATTTGAATACATTTTTCTCTAGATCTAAACAAAAACATGGAACCAAACTTAAAACTTAACATTATAAAAAGTATATTTCCGATATAAGAGCCCTTATAATTACAATTAGTTAAATATTCTATTTTAATGTTTAGAATAGTTCAGATATAAGAATATAATATGAGTAATTTATACAATAATTTATAAAATAATAATACAAGGTAAATTAAGTACAGTTGAATATAATTGATTAAAGCATTTTACTACCGAAACATAATTGACACATTTAATTTAAAAATTGATAAGGTAGACCAGGGTAAGTGGATAGTAAAATTTCATTATTTAAACATCTTATAGACCCCAAAAAAGTAATGTGTAGATTTATGTGTTTCTAGTACTGATTAATCCATCATAGTCAATATTTTCCAACTTTCCAGGTTACTGACCCTTACAAGAAAACAATATATTACACATCAATATTTTATCAAAATTTTCACTTGTAACACATGATTAACTTAAAAAGAAACACAGCTCAAATTTCTAGAAAACATTTGTTTTAAATGGTGAAATAAAAATTAAGTGGTAAATTTTTCAAATTAAATATTTTCAATTTTATAAAAAATATTTGTAAGGTTCCATGCACCATAACTTTCTTTGTTCACCTTAGGTCACTTTGACATTATATATTAAAGCTATTAAAAAAAAAAAACACCCTATATTTCCTTAGTTTATCTTTCCCTTGTTGGAATGAATATGTAAATTTCTGCAACACATGCTATTACACTTACCCTGGTAACATACATTTCCAGTTATTTTTAATGATAATGATTACTCTTTAGGTAACATATAAGTTTTATATTAATTATACAGCTTTGTATTAAATTATACAGTTAAAAGCAATAAAGTCTACAAATAGATAGTTTATTTTCATAAAATTATTATCAAAACTATTTTGTTTATCAATATAACAGATCAAATTCACCAATGGGAATCATATTTTGTTTTGTTAATCATCTACCATGATGAACAACAGAAATAATCACATTTAATTTTATACTAATGATAACAAATTTAAAGACCTCACAACTAGAAAATGCTTCTTTGGATTAATAAAAAAAATTACATAATCCTACTTGAATTTAATATTTGCAGCTAAAACAGAACATGAAATTGAAATTTATTTTAAATGAACATGAAATACGACAAAATAATCTGAACTATATTGGGTTTCAAAACATAAAATAATCAAATTTTCAATATTTGATGATAACTCGCAGATCTTAATAGTTACAAGTACTGGAGAAAAAGAAGTTTACATAATAATAATTCACTAAAAAATAAACATAAGATTAAAATAGACACATTGATCATAAAAATTATTTACATTGAATACTATTTAGATTTTTTTTACATATTTCAATAATTAGGTTATACTTAATTACCTATTTAAGTATTAATTAGTATATTTTTTTCTTTTTTTACAATTAGTAAGATAAAACGATATTTTTCTTTAAATTTCTGAAAACATACAAACTCTAAAATAAATTTGTGGAAGCTGCAATGATGGGCCACACAAGCTGGAGGACCAATCCAACACATTTAAGTTTAAGTGGCACACCACTTGGTATCATACATTTGAGGATTTATTTTAAATTTTAGGCAGATCTATGATAGATTTTGAACTTAATATAGAAATAGATTGGTAACCTCCAAGATAAATCACTAATCCTACCCTTATTTGAATATATGAGCATTAAACTCAATACAAAAACAAGAAAGTTCAGCGCTATAACTTAATGGAAATTTTTAAAAATACTACAGCAAGGCACAACAATTTAAAGTTATTTAGTTCAATGACTTCTTTTACAATATTGAGAAGTTATGTTTCAAAAGCTTTAGTTACTTATCAGAGGAAAATAATTCATATTCTATAATATAACAACATTTAAAATATCAAAAAACATTAGCTATCATTTGAGAAGCTTTTTTAACAACTTTCTTTGCTTTCAGCTAAAGTTTAGGTAGTATCTATTAATATTAAAATAGCATTATAGTAAAGTAAAGTATTTTAATGTTCAAGAGTTTAATTAAACAACTTTATATAAACGTTTTTAGAATTTTAAAAAAACTATAACAAAATTATACAGTTTAAAAAATAATAAATCAATTAAAGGATGAACATTTTCTTCCTAAAAAAAGAAAAAAACAGGAAGACATTTTATCTCTAATCTACGTTCTTGCATCATCAAATGCCTTAATTTAAGAATTAATATATTAATTTATTTTTACAGAAGAAATGCCAAACAGTCTTTCAAATGAAACCTAAACTAAAAGAAAATAATTAGTTTATTTAACGGTTGCAAATGTCAAAAATAAGTCGAAAAATGTAACCATCTGAAAAAAAATAAATCATTCATCGTAGAATTATATAAATTGATAATAATTAATTATAATTAAATTGTAAAAAAAAGTTGTGTGACTTTTTATCTAGTCCTGCTCTAACATTATTATGTTAGTACCTCTAATGTTAACGGTAGCTGGAAAAAATGGGAGACTTTGGTCACGAACAGTCTGATCAAACCATGTTATTCAGTCAATGTAGCCGGACTGGACATTATACATACTAGATGTATAACTAACTTGTCATCTCTACAGCACTTTTCTTGAATGTCCACAATGTGGTTGAGGGATCACTTGAGAGATTGGTAATCTTTACTGTTCAGCACATACCCAATGGCTCATACATTATTATGCATGCAGCACATTATTATGAGATCATAATGTCATACTAGAGTACACTCTGTCATTCAAGCAATGAAAAGTAAAAAACAGAAAAAAAACATATGCATAAAATGTTGCATGGAAAAACAATTGATTGCAATAATTTCATAATTAGTGCTCCCTAAATTCTAGTTTTTATCTGTTTGGATTTAATGCGAGAATTGGACACTTACTCTTCATTACCCTACTTAATTTAATAAATTTACTTCAAGAAAAATTTCTGGTAGGTACCTTGATGGTAGGTATTCTTCATAAGTTGCAACATTCTAAATGAATGTAAAGGACATAATTGCCAACATTCAGAAGTATCACGAAGTGATTGGGAATGATACCCTTCTTTTGAATCAACCATCACAGTTGAATCACCATTACCATAAGAATTATTTAGAAGAAAATCCGTTTAGCACCTGATACAATGGACAAATTGCTTCTTTAGGGCCTGAAAATTTATTATTTCAGGTTCTCATGCCATTGGAACTGAACTGAGAGATTTTGGCTCAGGAACATTAAAATTAAGGGATAAAATCAATAAATCTTGGAATAGCAACTGTGCTAAGATTTAGATGGCTAGATTAAAAATGTACTCCATAATAGCACGACATAACACATTCTGGTCTCTGGTGGTCCACAGACTGGAGTAATTTGTGTATTCAAATGATCTAGACCATATATCATACCATATACCACAGTAGGTTCATCTAGTCTGCTGTATGCTGTATTCATTCAAGCCAAGAATCAAAAGAACATGTAGAGATTTTTATGTCATATTTAGTTAGAACTTCAACAGTTTGAGAACCAAAGAAAATTATACTTGGTTGAATACTATGAAAGTGAATGTTGGCCAGTACCAGTTGGTACCTATCATCATCCCTGAAACCATCTAATTAGGTGATGGTGAAGGTAAATGATACAGAGAATCTTTTAAAAATGAGGAGAAAAATTATCCTCAAATGAGGATGAATTTTTACATTATCTCTCTGAGGATGCCAATAAGAGGAGCTCATTCCATAGAATGGTATGGTTGGAGGAGAAACAAATGTTACTCTTTTTATCAATGAGTAAGGAAACTGAATTGTGAGAACGTAAAACTTGAAGCAAACAATGAAAGAAAAAATCTCAGTTCCATAGTCTAGTCAAACATATTTTCAGTCATAAATAGAGTCACTAAGTGGACCAACTTTCTCTGTTATCTTTAGAGTAAAAATAAACAGATCTACATTGTCACTTTTAACAGTATTTTTTTAATTGTGTAAGTTTCTTTATTCTTGTATATTTTATGATAATCCGAATCTACCCAAACATGTCATTAACAGCTTCTATATATTTTTCTTATTTTAAGTCAACATTTTATATGTGACATCATTCTTCTTAGTTAGGATATAGATCGCTGATTTCAATTCAATTGAGTAGTTCATTATTTGAATAAATCATATTTCATTATTTTAATTGACCCTTTTTTATTTAACTATAATTAACTTTGCTCACTCAACGTAGTTAACATATTAAGAACATATTGCCATACAGATAATTCATACATATATTCTAAAAGAAACCTTCACCCAGTTGGGAAAATCTTGGATGTTTGGTTGTCAGGCAGATATCTCAGTATCTTATAGCCAGCCTCTAATATTCAAGTTAAGAAGATATTAGAGTATATTTAAAAGTTTAATTAGTCTAGATTAAATAAAATATGCTAATTTGTATAATACATATAAGTAACTGAATCGGAATGTTTAAAAATGTTCTTCTTCTAGAGAGTTTGTTATTCGATCAGCAATCTCAGAAGACTGCATGTTAAATTAAACAATTTTTTTTATTATCAAAAAGCTCTCTCATATCCAACTATAACCATCCAACTATAACCATGTGTGTCTGTGCACAAGAAACTGTTTTATTTTATAATAAATATATGATTCTTAAATCTTCCTAATTATTATTACTAATTATGGTTGACTCATAATTATTATAATGGGAAAATAAACTTTTAAGGAAGATTTAAGAACTATCTATTTATTATCAATATATGTTTCTTCTAAATATTAATTTTATTAGGTTTTATTTTTTTTTTTCTTATTAGTAAAGATAAAACATTTAAAAAAGTTTCATATCATAAAAATGAATGAGTGAAAAAAGTCAAATTTAATAAACTTATAACAAAATAGAGTGTATTTTAGAAGTTGGTTAGAGGGTGTGGTCATTGAAACACCTAGAAGACATTCATTGTGCCAAAATGTTGGCCTAAATTTTAGGCCAGAAGTAGGAAGATTTAGAGAACTAATCCACCATTGATAAATTTACATTGGAATTACACCTTTTAAATAAAGTAAATATCAGACAGTAGTTTCTAAATTTCAATTCAAACTAATATGCTGTCATATAGATAAAATATTAGCATATTAAAAATTTATTATTTTTAATGTTAATTATGTACTTTTTCTAATCATTTATGGTCAAATTAATGTATTTATAACAGTTTCAACATTAGTGAACAGTCCTCCTATCAAACAAAATCCTTTAAAAATGACATTTTAATAATTTCTCTTCCATTGAAATTACAGTTAAAGCAACTGATTCAATAATGAAAAAGATAAAATAATCATAAAAAAAGATGGGAAAATAAGGCTAGAAGAGGCAGCTGCATAAAATTCAACTTCACCAAGTCCTTCCTCTGATGTTATAGTGAACTCGGAACTAATATCATCTCTTAGTGAAATATGTGTATCTATTCTTAGGTAAGGACCATAATTGCTGTTCATTGGTTTCCATAAAGTATCTGGTATTGGATTGGGATTCCTGTGAAAGAAGAAAACTAATGTTTCAATGTGCTTAAATACAAAATAATCTTAATAAAAGGAATGTTATTCTAATATTTGTTGAAATTCAGGGTCAAAAATCAATTTTCTCAATGTCAACACAACTGGCTAAGTGTAAGTGAATGTTATAGATTCTCGATTTAAACCATTTTTATTTTATTTTATTTTATTTTTTATTTAATGTACTGAAATTTGACATCCTGCCCTACGGTATTCTTTAATTATGTTTTACTAATCACTTTGGGACAGATTAAATAACTAGGGATCCATAAAACGGAATCCTCATACCAGATTCAAACCACAAGGAACTATATATATAAACTAATTACAACATTTATTATAAAGAGCTTAGCTATCAATATGCTTAACGAAATTAAATTTTCAATCTAAAAATTACTTTTAGTTGTTGTTGTAGGAAAGTTGGGGAACATGTAGAATAGATTATTCTGGAATGGCTAACTAAAGAGTATCTTAAAGAAGTTTAACTCTAGATCCAATATTTAAAGGAGCCTATCATAAAAATACAACATAACAGGTTAAATTAAAAATTTTATTTTTAAGTTAAATAAAGATATTAATTTTTTTTTAAATATATAGGATTATCATTTTTAGTTTGGAATGTTGTTTTAGAAAAATAAATTATGAAGGTATCATTTTTAATTTAATTAGTTAGAAAATGTAATTTATAACATGTTAAATATAGGATATGAAGTTAGAATATAAGTTAAATATATTATGTTTATATATTAATCGTTTTAATGCTAATAATCATGTGATATTTTGCTTTTAATTACAGTTTTATGAAAGCAACTGGAGGCCATGTTCACAACACATACAACAATCTCATAGATATTGTGTTATTTCTAGGCAAAACAATTAAATTATAATACAGAAATAACAAACAAGAAAGAAGTTTAAAAGTTATGTTTACAAAATGTTAAAAACGTAAGGCACATGTAAACTAACACAAATGTTAATAATTTACGATAATAAATATATATATATATATATATATATATATATAAACTTGTTATTATTCCTCTTTGCCTCCCAATACCTCTCTATCCCCTCAGAATGCTACTTTTCATAAATCTGTATGTATATATACATTACTTTATATTTATATATTTAATAATATATACACATCTTACATATATGAATTATTATCAAAATAGAGAGAGAAAGAGAAGATTATAAAAATAATTATACCCTTTAGTAGCAAAATTGGTCCATAATTTAACCATCCTATATGCTATAATCTTTTCAATCTCATCAAGGGTTCCAGAATCCATTGGAAAAAGATAAACTAAATCATCTGAATGTGCTACACCTGAAAATTAATAATTATACTTTTTTTTTTCAATTGTATCAAGATAAAATAATTTAAACAAAAAAGATATATTTAAAAATACAAACAAGTTGTAGTAAGTTTTAGTTTTAATAACTAGAATAATTATGTCCTGATCAATTAAGCAATCATTTACCAGAAATAATTTTATTCCCTAAGTAAATTTCAGACTCATATCATTAATTGAGACTAAATAGTTGATTTTTAATAAACTGTTCAAATTTCTAGCCTTCCAGCTCAGTTAAGGAAACAACTCATAAACTGTTGTTTTGTGAACACTTTGCACAAAAATTCAAATTAAAAAGTTGAATTGTAAACTTGTCAATAATTTTACTTTATGTGTTTTTGGATATCAAACGATTTGATCCATTAATACCAAAACACATTAGATGGTAAAGTGATCAACAATTTCAACTGGAAGAAAATATTTATTTTTTTAACTGAATCATAATTTTTCTATTCCTTAAATTTTATTTTTCAGTGTTCTAAAATTATTTTTAATGAATTACAACTAACTTGGAATAAGTAATGATTATATTATTTATCTATATACTCACCACCTGAAAACGGATAATCAACAACTTCTCCATAACCAAATTTTGTTAGATGTCCAAGAAAATTAAAGGAATACAAATATGTTGGTGCTTTTGAAAATTGCTTTTTAGCAACTTGAACTATACATGATTTCAGCAAAGTCATGCCACATAACTACAAGAAAATAATTTTTCAGTAACATTTAATTACAAGCCAAAGCAAAATAAGCATACAATTATTTATAAGTTTGATAGGTTGACAAAACAATTATCACAATAAAAGATTGTTATTTTATGTACATTAGAATAGCATTCTTATTCAACTTCATCAGAAAAGTTATAATATAACATTCAATAAACAAGTTTAAGTATGATAAAATAATGTTATTTCTTGGGGACAAAACGGGTCAGGGGAGAGAACAGATTGTTGACTTTGTGAATCTAGAATAGGCAAGAAAAGTGTTATTTTAAGTGTTAAGTGTAAGCATGTTATTAAAGTGTGGGCTATAAAGTGGTATTTAATTCAAACCTATGGGGCAAGTGTGGTCACTAAATTTTAGGTCGTTATTGAAAGAATTTTCACAGCCTTATCACAGAGAAAATATGACCAGCAATAAAACGATATCTTCTAGTTTTACACAGAGAAACTTTAGAGCCTTGCCACATACTGAATAGCTGAAATATTGCCAAATTGTGCAAAACAAAACCTGGGAAAGAGCCTAATGACAATATCATAAAACCATAAGTTTGACATGATTATTTTGCTATTTATGGAAAAAGGGATTGACAAACTTATTGGAGGTTTGATGTCAGCAGAGAAAACATTTAATTATGCTCTATTGTTTTATCAATAAGCCAAATCCTGTGAAACTGCTTAGTTTCAAGGATTGAGAAAAAATAATGGTGTGCATCTTCCTGCTTTGAATTGTAAAACATGCTTAAGCATATATAAAAAAAAAAAAAAAAAAGGAAATGAAAGTGTTAGAACAGAAAGATACTATAATTCTAGCTTCCAGATGGATCAAAATGATCATATAGGGGATGATGAAGGTTTCAGGGACAGATGATACCTGTAGAGGGCTGTCCACAAGGAGAGATGCTGTCTCAAATCTATATTATTTAGTAGAGGACTGTTTAATAATGAAGCTAAATGATTTTATGATAGAGGTATGCTGAGCTGACTAATTGAAGGCTTAAAGAACAAAACAAAAAATAGCAGCAGGGTTTGGGTGATACCAGATGGAAAGCATTATAGGCCCTAAGCTACAATTGATTGATCCAAATAATGCATGGAGAATACCAAAGGCTCTCCTGTTTTAACTTAGTATGGAATGGTGCACAAGTGACATCACCAGGTCCGTCCATGGTGCAATTATGTTTGGAAAATTTCATTAGTAAAATTTTTCTTTGAAATGAGCAAATAATTTGATTTTGTGAAATAAAATTAATAACTAAGATTTCCATACTAAAAGACTGCCTACTGACTATGCTTACAAAAATGTTTTCAAATCCCAGAATAATATAACCTTATTTCTTACTATACTATTTTGTATGTTATTATTAATAATAAACATTTTATACATTCTATACAATAGTTGGATAGGAAGAAAAGTTAACTAACATCAACAAGTCCAGGTGTCATAGCTTCGAAATCCCCAAGCTGATCCTTAGTAAAAAATTTATACGTGAATATATCTGTTAAGGAACCAGTCGTATCGATAATTCCTGAAATAATGAGACACGAAAAAAATGTTAATAAAAGATTTATTTAGTGTAAGAATGTATTCTCAAAGAATTATTACTATTGTCCAAATTCAGACAAATTATAATATCTCTGAATAAAAATTGATATATCAGAATAATGAAGTATAAAAATAATGATACTTTGCACTATTTTTTGTCACTTCTAATTTCTGCATACAAAAATAGCTGACACTTATTAATAAATCACTGCATATTAGAAACAAGAAAAAGGATATTTGTGGTCAGTAGAAAATCTGGTGAACAACCAGATCATCCTCAAGTATTTCCTCTTACAATGTAAGTCACCTGAATCAGATATTGCTTTCCTTAAATGATACCATTCTTCATTCACATCTCTTCCTCTGATTACAGCAGGAATGTTACCTAAGTCTCTTTCAATGTCTTGTTGGATAGCAAAACCTCTTTTCTCTAATCCACATTTTCTGTAGAATACTCCTTTCATGAAATATTCTCACCTGTTTAATTTTAGGAAGTATCATAAAATGATTTTAATTGATGCCTGATCCTATGAAGGTCAAATATCATTCTTCTTCTTCTTCATCTTCCTCTTATGCCATCAGCTAGTGTCGAGGAGCCTCAATCCAGGGTAACCACTCTTCCTAGTCCCTGCTTAGCTGCTTCATTTCATTGAGGGATTTGTCTTCCCAGTTAAAGTTTTTATGTTCCACGTTCTCATTCATATATCCCTTATCCTGACAGGTCGTTTCCTTGAAGACAGTCCACTTCCAAGGCTAGTTGAATTTCTTTGAGTCCTTATTCTTCAAATTAGCCAGAGTGATTAAGAGGACCCGTATCCTTGGGACAACTGGCCTCAATATTTATGGCCCCTCAGGAGGAAGGAACCGGACTATACCCTCCAGCACTTGGTATCTGTTAGTTCAAGGGTTTATATTACGACCACCCCTCCTAAGAGGGATCCCCCATCCGCTATCTGGAGGACACGCTTCAAAGTGGACAGGTTTACCTTAGAGTCATATATCATCATGATATTAAAATGTCCACTAGAAACTAGAAAATGATCTATCTTTATTACATCTTTATTTGTCAACATCCACAGTTGCTTGTGTTTTTTTTTGGTAACCACCACTACTGTCATTGTCACGTCAACGAACAGTCACTCCTAGCCCATATTGATGAATTCCATGACTTCTTCCTCCATAACTTTTATCACCTAATAGGTGTTTCTGAAACCTGGCTGAAACCTACAATTCCGACATCGCAGGTTCCGAATTATACATTGCTCCATCATGACAGAGATAACCGAATGGGTGGCGGTGTGGGTCTCTTTGTTCATGAAAGCCTCAAATTTAAACAACTCCTTCAATAACCCCATTCTGATTGCCCTAACCTCGAATACCTTTTCGCCGAAATATCCACAGCTTCCCATTCCCTACTATTTAGAGTCATATACCGCCCTCCCAGAGTACACTTTGAAACAGTATTCGAATCCACCCTTTACAATCTAATCCCATCCTAGAACAATATCATCCTCACTGGGGATTTTAACACCAACCTATTGTTGTCTTCCTCAGACCATGCCTACTTAACCAACTCTTCTTCTCTCTCGATCTTTATATTGTACCATATAATCCCACACACCACATCCAGTCCTCAGAATCCTGGCTCGATCTGTATGTTCTGGATTCTGCTGATAAACTCCTCGTCTCGTCTCAACATCCTGTTCCGTTCTTGTCTGCTCACGACCTTATCCAGGTATCCTATAATCTTCCGATCACGCTATTTTCCCCAAGAACCATTTCTTTTCGTAACCTTAACACCCTTTCCTCATATGGGACACCATATATTCGTTCAGGACCATAGATTCTATAGTCGAAACCCTTACCTGTCACCTCCATAGAAGATCCGACACCCTCCTGCTCCTTGATTGACGCCTTAAATACCATATCTATAACTTTTCTCTAGACAGTGCAACCTTCCCTACTTCCTGGAAAACCGCTCTAGTCTGTCCACTGAAGAAAAACTCAAATCCGGTATCTTCTAATGACTTAGGCCCAATTTCTCTTCTTTCCAACCTTTCTAAACCTTTAGAGCGTCTGGTCCAATCTCAGTTATCCCTCTACCTCGAGCAAAACAACCTTTTCAGGAGCAGTATCTCTTCCAGTCTGGTTTCCGGCCAGGCTATTCTACTCACTCTGCTCTCTCCCAAATTTCCCAAGATTTCCACAAGTCCATAGATCAGCACAAAATAACAATCCTTGTTTTGCTTGATTTTTCCAAAGCCTTTGATTCTACCGACCATAATATACTCTTAACCAAACTCCATAAACTCCCAGTATCCACAGGCGCTCTTCAATGGTTTCAATCATTCCTTACCAGTCGTTCCCAGTATGTTGTAGTTCCAAATAAACCCCGCTCCGACTCACTGCCTCTGACAAAAGGTGTACCTCAAGTTTCCTCGTTATCTCCTACCCTTTTCTCCATATTCATAAATGATCTTCCGCTCTCCATCAAGCACTCACCCAATACCACCTCTATGCCGACGATATTCAGATTTATATTTCCTTTACCCCAAATGAATTTCCTGATGCTATCTCTAAACTTCAGGAGGACATAAACAATATAAGTGCTTGGTCAAACAGCAACAAACTCCTGCTGAGTGCTTAAAAAACAAAAGTCATCCTGATAACATCACCTGCTCTCCTTAAATCCATTCCCAGCCCCCCCTCCTACCTTTTCCTAAACAATACTCCTATCTCTTTTCATTCATCCGTCAAGAACTTAGGTATTACTCTTGACCAAACTCTCTCATGGAAACCACACATCTCCCAAATATCCCGCCGAACCATAGCAACCCTAAAGCAATTCCGTCGCCTCCATCACCTCCTACCATTCAATATTCGTAAACTCCTTGTTTCTTCCCTAGTCTTTCTCCACTTTGACTACGGTTGCGAGGTGTACAGCAGACTTTCAGGTGAGCTGGAAGCAAAACTCAAGCGTATTATGAACTGTGCAATACGGTTCGTATTCGGGATCACCAGAGACACGCATATAACCCAGTATTACGCCGAGTTAAGGTAGCTTTATCCTCGTTACAGATGCCAGTATTTCCTAGCTTCCTTCCTCTACTAGGTTATCAGAACTGATCGTCCCAGCTATATCTTCCAATTCCTTCAATTTAAATCATCAATTCAGTCCCGTTCTACCAGATCCCGGCTTTCTGACCTCCACCCTCCTCCTCACCGCACTGCTGCCTTTGACAAGTCCTTTCTAGCCAAAGCAACCTCTCTTTGGAATTCTATCCCTCCTGAGATCCGTCATGTATGAACGACTTCCTCCTTCAAATCGCTCCTTTTCAACCATCTTCTCCTTACCCAATCAAACAGACAATAACTTCCAACTGCAGATGCTATAAATTCCAATTATTATTATTGTATTTTTTGTGTGTGTTTATATTACTTAAATTATCACTGATGAATTAGTTATTTCTGTTTTGTTTGTTTTTTTTCTCGTTGTTTTATTTTTATTTTTTATTTCATTCTGTAAGTCTGACTTGTAAAGATAGTATTACGACCTCTATTATTTTTCTATTTTAGTAATTTGTCATTCTAAGCCATGACCACACTGTTCCAGTCATCAATTATGTATTTTATTTTATTCTTAAGGGACTTTAGTCCCAGGATAATAAAGAAGTTTTTTCATTTCATTACTAGCAATCTGGATACAGTAAAATTAATTATATGTTCTCTACAATCAGTTTTCCTCCCAAGCAGGAAAGGATACTCAGGAGCCTGAGTATCAGGCTGCTTGCTTGCTGATGGTAGGTGCTAACACTGGTTTGTTGCTAACTTGAGCGTTTAAGTCACTCAAAACTATTTTCACATCTAAAGAATGGCAAGCAACTATAGTCATCCTCATAGAAAAGGTTCTTTTATCCTCTTATTTTTCTTTTGTTGAGGCATTCACATTTATTTATTTTGAAAGTTTTAATATTATTAAACATTTTCTCTTGAATCCTTAGTTTGCATAATCCATTGTTTATGTCATAACTATAAATCAAGAACTGCCTTCCTTATTCACTTAAAAACTATGAAAGCTATACCAAACGTATGTCTCTCTTGTCTTACACAGTAAAATATCAAAATACTTTCCTCTTTATTTCCCAATTCTGCTCTAACATATTCCCTTTACATAACAATTATATCCTATTTAAGTTAGAGCAGTTGAGCTTCCAGTTGTAATGTGACCTCACATTCCACGTTACTATTTTATAAACCATTAAATGAGTTACATCTTCACAAAGCAACTTCCATGGTCAGAGTTTTACAAAATGAAAGCTTTTTATAAATTAAAAATAAATAATTTATTCCTATGTTTAGTGTTGCTTATCTCTAATGCTATATGCTTTTTATATTCTACTCCTCAATTTAACTTTCAGTCTAAATTTTCTTAGAGTGAATGCCTATTGGATATCATCTCAAAAAAAAAAATTCATTGAAGGATTGCAAAGTATGTTCTTCCTTATAACTCATTAATTTCATTAACAACTCAAAAATAAAATATTTATTAACTCCACTTCAAAGGGTTGTTAATTTTGAATCTAGCTCAATCACATCCTACGAATCATTGATTAGTATCTCTAGGTCCCATTGCAAAGTATTACAAATTTTCCATTTCATTTTCACAATTTTCTACCAGTAAATTTATAAAAAAGAAAATAACTTAAATAAATACCACTAAATAGAAGAATAGTGTTCACCATCTCATTTTTGAGGAATTCAGTATTGTTCATAAATATACTACTTTCTGCCAAAAAATCATACACATCTGAAAAAAAAAAAATGAAAACATAGGACTTTAACACATATTACCATCTGAAAATTTAAAATTAATTTCAAATAACTTACTGTAAAACAATGATTTGAGCATTATAATCATGACCCTCTACCAATATTTCAATACAAAAAAAAAAAAAAAAAATCATACAAAATTAATAACATTTTGTATCTGCAGTGATACCATTTTATATTCATATATTCTAAATATCATTATTTTAGATTCTAAAATCAAATAATAAGTTCAGCAATTCACTATATTTAAAAAATCTTTAATGATGGATTAAATAAGTACACAAAACACAGTTTAGCATAATTGCAAACCATGATTATAAATAAAAGTGATTAAGAACAAGGAATATAGTAATTAAAATCATGGTGATCATTTCAATGTATTCTAAGTAAGAAGTAACATCATATAAAATTGAGACTGGCAGCTGAGCTGACACTTGGAAAAGAAATTAATTTTGGACTGTTTTATGTAGCAGAGTATCAAAGTATACATATATATGTATACCTCACCACCTCACCTAGGAGGTCTGAAAGCTGACTTCCTGGTTTCTTTATGGTACCTATAAAGTCTAGTATTCTCCTATTACCCATTGTTTTACCACAACAATGTCACTATTCAGTTACAAAACTATATAAAAATTTGGTAGTTGAGTTTCATAAACATATAATAACCATGCTTCTTTCCTTAATCACAAGAAAATCCATCTCAATCCTCAAACAAGACGCTAACATTTATTGCCTTGAAGTATTGGGTCGGCAAATAAGTCCTTTTGGTTTTTCATGGTGAAAAACTCAATGTACTATAGACACAAAAAAACTGTTCAATTTTCAATATATTGATCATTATTTAATATGAATTTTCCCCATCTTTCTACTAACTGCATAATACCGTGTTCATATAATGTCTCGAGTTTATTGTTAAAAAACTGATCCAAGTGGTTCTTGATGTCCTCTTCCTCTTGGAATTTCTTTCCATTCGTGGAGTTCTTTCAGAGACCTATAAGTGGTAGTCGCTTGGAGCTAGGTCTGGTGAATAGGAAGGGTGGGACAAAAGGTCCAAGGCTCAATAATTTATTGCAAGTGACCAATTAGGTGTGCGGCTTAGCATTGTCTAGCTGGAACTCAACACCCTTCCAATTTGCCAGTTATGGGCATTTATGTTTAATTGAATGATCCAATTTTGTTAATTTTGAGTAGTATAGAGTTGAATCATAGAAAATAACACCCTTTAAATCCCATCACATGGAAAGCATTATCCTCTTTGGATGCAATCCGGTATTTGACATACTGCTGGAAGCCCCACTAATAGGTACTCAAGATTTTCTATATACTACATTATCATAAAATATCCATTTTTCATCTCCTGTTACCAACCTTTTTCAAAAATAGGTTTTTTCTGTTGTCGTTTCATAATGAATCCATAAAAACAAATGTTAAAAATATTTTTTAAAGCTTTCAAAGCTTGCAGTCATAGCCAAATTTTGTAAAATGGAAAGTATTATGGTGAGTGAAATTCCTGCATATAGCTAATAGTTGATGGTTTTAAATTAATATTAGCAAATAAATATGATACAAGAAATGATAAAAATAAAACATAAAGCATTCATCAAATTAACCAATTAAAAATTAGATTAAAAAAACAAACTCACTTCCTAGAAAAAATGTACCCTCATGTTTAGTCATTCCTACCATGGTAGGTATGTGCTGAAATTCTCCTTTTTTATAGCTATCTTTAGGATGTTCAACAAGAAATTTCTTTGACCCAGCTGTTTGAACGACTGCATGATTTCCACCCAGCTTGCCATTAACTACCATTCTGTCTTGTACAATTACACTTCTCTAAAATGTGAACAGAAAAAAACATGTATTAGTGGGAAATGATGATAAGAGTGACAAAAATTATAAATTAAATAAATGGGTTTTTACAGACAAGACATCTTTGAAAAAGTTATTGAAGGAAAGAAGACAGAGGAAAGTTCTTTGGCAAGCTTAACTGACAAATCAACAAGGATTAATTCAAGGAAAAGAGTCAACATAGTATCAGTAGAGTGATAAGTTTCTACATAACTTAACAGATGAGCAATAAATGACAACAGTGTTCAAACATATTGTAATCGCTGATAATAAGTTAAGTAAGCATAAAATAATACTCAAGAAATATGACATATGGACAGCTTTTTAGAGTGGGGAGAACCTGAAAGAGGCAATATTATAATTCAGAACTCATTGAAAATAAAGAAGGATGAAAGATTTAAGAATATCAAACTTAAACTTATTTTATTATATACATATGTTTTTCTGCTTTGGCCTTGGAGAAACTTGACCACATAGTAATATTTCCGAATATTATTCCACTCCACAATTCTCGATCATACTTTATAGGGTAGGGTCATCACTCCCTAAACCTATTTTTGTCAGTAGCCACCAGCTGGCTGACGGGTATCATATCCCTGGGAGAGGTTTCGAGTCAATTCCCATTTAATTATATCCTTGAAAAAGTCCTTCTGGGACTCAAAAACTTTGATGTAGTTGACTAATGTGCTAGCCACCCAGCCACAGATTCCCCCAAACCTAAACTTGAGATACAGTTATTGTTTAAACATAGAAATCATAGATTTCTTTTGGGGTTTTTCATGAATGGCCAATACCAAGCTATGAAAGATTGGTTTTTAATGGAAATATCACTAGAGATATTTTCAAATGTAAAATTCAAAAGGTTAACTAACAAAGTACAGTAAGTATTTCGGACAGCTTCTTGCTTTCGGAAGAGAGTTTCTATATTAAAAAGTGTCCTTTTAGTATGGTAATCCTAGTTACCATTGATTTATTTTGATCGTAATCCTTTTAAAAGGAGAATCGATTCAAAAATGAGTTTTCTTCCATTTTGAAACCGTTCCCTGGTTACAATAAATGTCAATTGTTAAGAATCCTTTCAACGAAATGGCGACTTTAACTTAGAATGAATAAAAATAAAACAGTCCTTAAAATATGAAAATACGGGCCATATCCTTTGAAATAGTAAATTAGTCCTTTTCGGGAGAAATAGAAAATAAATTATTTGGCAGGTTATTAAATGGTTTCAGAGAAAAATAATTTTCAGATGTAATGTGAGTGCTACCAATGTGTGCTACCACTGTGTAGTTCTTTCTCAAGACATTTTTTTTCATTCTACATATTTACTCATTGTGTTTTTTAATACAGTTGTAAATTACTATAAATAAATAAATAAAAAAAAGATGTAATGTATAGTAGTATATTTGAAAAATTAATATACTTTGAATATCTGAAATATATTGTATGTTTGTGTTTTATTATTATGATAAGGAACTGAACAATAATAAATGTGACAGCTACCAGATATTTTTGGTGAGCCTGAAGAATATCATAAGCAGTTTTATTGCGAAGGCAAACAGCCAATTCTTGATCAGTCCCAGTACAATTAGCAAATTTGGAAATGCCTCTAGCTGTTGTCACAGGATTTAAGTCTACTGCCCAATCACATAGAGCAGATCCACTCTGTATTATACCATGTTGAAAGAGGTCTGAAAGAAATGTTAGTATACCATCCAATAAACTATTAAGATGTACAAAATATATTGAACATAATTTTCTGTAAGATGAAATTATAATTATTAGTCTATGATTATTTCTAAACAAGTTAACTGCAGAAAAATGAATAAGGATATTTGTTGTTTACTTGTTAATTTTAATTAAATTAGCAGGTATATATAGTTGGTACTACCTGGATCAAACAAAATGGAATATACAAATCAAAAACATAACAATGGTAATTCTTGTTAAAATTTCAAACAGTTAAAAAATAAAATAGTTTTTATAATGGGGTTTATAATCAAAACAAAGACAGGCTTTGACTCAACAACAGGTTCATAACACCAACTAACAATAATAATATTCATAAAAATGCTTGGCAAAGTATATACCATATGGTTTTTTTGCAGTTTATTTACTTACGAGACTTTAGATCTTTGATTTGATCTTGGGAGGAAATATTGATACAAATTGCAATGCAAATACAGTCCTGATGCAGTCATCTGGAGCACCGAAGGTGTAACTTGTCATAGTTTCAGCTTGTTGAAGCAAACACGTGAAGTCTTAGAGCCTTTGCACACAGGCTGGCGGGTGAACGGCTTTTCTGTCCAGCCAGTTGTTAATTCCCTGTAGGCACATTTACTGCCCGGCTGCTAGATACTTATAGTTGGCCAGATAGAGAAATGTGCTGTCTACGGTCACTACCTGGCAGTAGTGGGGATTATAAGCCGGAAATTTAAGGTAAGTTATCGAGCAAAATCATTGAAGCTCTGGTGGTGGAGATTGATAAAACATCTTAGAATTTTCAAGTAGTTGTGCTGGTTTGAATCCAGAATGGTTTTTATTTCACAGAGGATGCACTTGTAATATTCTTATGACAGAACATTTCTTCATACGCAACATTATACATTGTTATTTTAATGAAGTCTGTGGCATCCTGGCATCAAATACTAATACATTTATTTTTTGGTAACAAATTTTCCATAATCTATATTGTGCCAATTTGATGGTTTGGATATAGTTAAAAGCTATACCAAAATTCTAAGGAACACATTTGTTAATATCACTAATAAGTCACTTCTCCTATCACAATGCTGTTTTCTAGTTTTTTATGAGATTTCTAATTGAGTTGCTCTTTAGATTTGTTCCTGTTCTGAAAATAAAACATTTAAGCTGCCACTTACTGAATAGTCTCTAGGGGTCTTTATTAATTACAATATCATCTAGTCAGAGCCTAAATCCAGATTGTTGAACACAACAAGGGTTGAAAGTATAGATTTTCATTCATTGGCAATGAGAATGAATTTAATTTGTTTTATGCATCCATCGACTAGAAAAGTATTTAATTATGAAATTTCAAAAAGCATTCTTTTTTTTTTTAAGATGAAGCTAAACGATTTACAGTTTTCTATTCTAATTTGGAGGTTTTGTTAGAATTATAAAAGCAAAATTTGATTATAACAAAATTAACATAAAATATAGGATTTCACTAAAAGTCATGCATCAATAATTAATCATTAAAGGTACTTTGGAATAATACTTTTCCCCTTTGTAAGCGGACTAGCCATGAGCAGAGAGACAGCCGCACCTCCAGAACTCTGTCCGAAAATTGTAACTTTTTTTGGATCACCACAGAATGAAGCAATGTGTTTCTGAACCCATTCTAATGCTAACACCATATCAAGAAGACCCATGTTTCCAGAAATATCATCATTTTGGAATGACAAAAAACCTGTAAAAAAGTAAATTTAAATTTATAATAATCAATCTGAACATATTATCAATAATATATGTACATATGTATAGATATCATACATTACGTCTGTCTCTACTTTTTTATTTCTTTTCTAGAATTATTACATTATCTAATTAAATCATAATTTCATTAATCAGGGAATGGCTATTAAAAGATCATATGAAAAATAACTCTATGACTATAAGTATTGGTACACATTTTTATAATGATTTTTTTTTCCAGCTTGATGATTACCCAATGGGCCCAATCGGTATTGGGTTACAACAAGGACAACATCCTGTTCAAGAAGATAATTCGGCCTGAAACTGTGTGCTGAACCAATAAGAAACGAGCCTCCATGAATAAAAAACATCACAGGCATCAGCTCACTGCAATTTCCAGGAAACTGGAACAAAGATTCATTTGAAATTCAAATCTTTAAATATTGTTGCAGTATTCATAAACAGCTTACAATAAAAAAAACAAGGTAGAGGTGTATTCCAACTTATATACATCAAGGTTAAAATTAATAAATACAATAAACCCATAAATGTAGAAATAAATATTAACTTTAAGATTCATAAGTTATTAGTGCTTGATATACTTATTTTCTGTTCTAGACCAAACACTAAACAGATCTATTCAAAACTAGTAATTATTTATATATTCATTATGTTTATTTATTTGATTTTATATACAATATCCAAATAAATAAGTAATCATTTATTAAGTTAATTGAATCAATGAACTATTTATTAATAATTTAAATTTTCCGATACACAATCTACTATAATCTCATTAAGTATAATGAGTACCAGTAGGTCAAGCATCAGTAAATATAAAAAATACATTTGAATAGACAAAAAAATTCATTAAATAAAACTGGAAAAAAAAAAAAAAAAAAAAAAAAAAAAAAAAAAAAAAAATATATATATATATATATATATATATATATATATATATATATATATATATATATATATATATATATAAACTCCCCGTTAATAGTATTACAACACTTGGAAATATTTGAATTTAAAAAAACATTCTTTTTACTTTCACTTACTATATATATTTTTTATTATAAATAAAATTTCTGAAGTCAATAATAAACATTTTTAAACTGGAAATAAACAATTTTTATCAAAATAAATTACAATATTTCTTCCAATAAACAAAAAATTAAGAAAGCTTACTTTTTAAAAGTTTCCTTTTTTACAATTTTAACGTTTAAATTACAATTTCAATTTTTAATTTACATTTAATAAGAAGTATTGCCCCCTCAGGATTGAGATTGATATCCTCAAACACCAGAGATCAAGTTTTTAATGGAAGACGCTGTAGAATTACGCTTTAGAAGTGCTTGTATTTTAATGAATCGGTAATCTATGGGATTAGTAACCCTGGGACGCCCTGACATTGGTCTCTTGAATGAGTACCAGTCTCCCTGCACCTTTTTATGGTCCTTGAAACGATCGAATAGTCAATCCCAAGGCGATTTGCAATGTAACGCAATGATTTGCCTTCTTCGTAGAGAATAATGATTCTGTGAAGATAATAATGATACAAGGCCAAACCAACTTGGTGATTTAATTATTCTAAGTCCTAAACAATTACAATTCTGACCGAATCGTCGTGGCTTAAACAATTCATTGTGAATAAAATTAATTGTTTTAACTAACTTAAGAGAAAAGAGAGAACAGGCTTGAGGCAAACGAAAGATAAACATGGACTGAAAGGAAATTTGAAATGAATGAAATAAAATTCCATCGTTTGTTGGTAAACAGTGAATAAAAAAGATATGTTCTAGATGCCTAATATCTTTCATTTAATAAATAATATTATATAAATATAACAAAAACTGATTAGGGTCAAACCAAGAAAATCTCAAGAATTATGGGTGTTGCAATACTTATGAAGGAGAGTGTATATATATAATTTAATATAAATATTTTTCAGATTGAAAAAAATATGAGATAATTTATAAAGAGGAAATAAAAATAATAAAATTAACTGTTTTTATTATTTTTAAAATGTTAATACGTTAAAAATTGAAGGTAGGACTAACCTGATTTGTGTATACATTTAAATAAAGGCAATCTTCAATATTATCATCTTCTTGCTTTACGATCTCCTTTCCAAATGTTTGAGGGCATTGACGTTTAAAATGAGTTGCATTAAGAACTCCTTTCCAAGGCTCTGCAGGTTCAGGTGGCTAAAAATTAATGATTACCTGAGGATTATATTTAACCAAAAAATGTATTACACTTATGTATGTAATATAGTATAAGAAATCAAAAAAATTGTTTCTTCCAGTATTTTAACACCCAAATATCGATAGAAAAATATTTAATTATTGTAAAATTACTGGAGGAAGCCATCAATAAATAGAAAATTCATATGGTAGGGGACATTTATGGATTTCCAGCGAAATAGCTCCAATATGGAGGGAAGGAATACATGAAAGTCCTTTAAGATATAATAACAACCATATGGATAAAAGGAGAGTTGCTATTAATCTGGAATAAAAGTATAATTGTCTAAATCCACAAAAAGAGATACATGATGGAATGAAAAAATTATAGAGATGAAAGCTTCATATAAGGGATTTTCAAATATCCTTTTCCAATACATGTTACCTTATGCAGGAAAAATCTACGCCCTCATTAATATCAACTTTCGACCAAAGTTTTTGTATTAAAAATTAGTGGAGCTTACATATCTCAGGTCAATTGTGACACAGAACAATGCAATCGAACATGTGATCAAAAAAAGGATTTTTTTGGCCAACCATTATTGCTTTAGTCTACATAGATACTTAAGGAGTCACTACCTTTTCAGACAAACAAAATTAAGGAAAGTATGAAGAAAGAAAATAGGCAATAGACGGAAGAATAGGAGCAACCAACAGATTTTAGATATACATCTGAGCCCAATGTTACTCAATTCAAGAACAGGAAGGTTACGTGAGGCCATGTGGGCCATCGCGAATAAATGCCGAGGAACTGTTTACAGAACAGTTTTTTAGAAGGAGGCGAAGAGGAAGGTCGAAGTTTTCATGGACTGATGGTGGGGCAAAGGACACTCAATTATGTTTGGCATCAGAGACTGGATGATGATTGCCTGAGAGGGAGATGTTTGGAGGAAGCTGATTGGAGGAAGGACTCGACAGCGAGTTGTAGTACCCAGCTAATAATAATAAAAATTACTAGCTTTAGAAACCATTCTATAAGTTATAATTAAAACTTCAGATACATTTTAAAATTTTTAATGATAATTATTATGCAATCAAAATAAATTTCACAAACAAATAAGAAGCAATGAATAGTTTGAAATTAATCTTAAAACATGATTTGACAAACCATTTCTTCCTGTTTTCAGAATAAGTTTTACAAATACAAAAAGGAAATCCCCTTACCCATGAAATTCTCCAGTGATTAATTACACACTATCAATAAAAAAATCCTCATAATTCGATTTTTTATCAGCTGCGTGATTGGTAAGTGTACAGCTGCACAAAGAATGAAGAAGTTGGGCGCAGAAAACAAAAATAAAATTTAAAATGAATATATGAAGTCCACAACGAGCAGAAATCATAACTTCTGTGCGTCTCGTGTATAAAGAATGTTAAGGAAAATTGTACAACTAATGTAAAAAAATTTTCGACAATCTCCTACCATTACGATACGTTCAGTTACAGTCCAAAGTGTTTGTAAACCGACTATGAGACAAATACAATTATTTCCCGGAATTTATTTTATAAAATGCATCCATTTTGCGCAATTATCAATACTCTATCAAACGAATAAAAATGTTTTTGATCTATCATTATTTCTTTTATTTTTTATTTTGTAGGCTTTATTTTTTATCGACAGCAGCCCCATTTGCCCTCTTCTCCCATGAACCCGTTGCTACTTATTGATGGAATTTTGATTTTGATGAAGAACATAAATGTAAAAACTTGAAAAGAGTAACCATGAAACCTAGGTCAACAATGAGAGATGCCTTTTTTTCTTTTGAAATATATATAGTTCTTCATTGTATCATGGACCCATTGTTCAAAGGATTAAAATGAGGTATTCGAAATATGAACGTTCTATTGTCCAGTTATACTTATTATTAAACCATTCGAGACTGATTGCACACCGTGTGTACCATAACAGTAATGTGCAATTATCAGCTATTCTGAGTAAACTAGTCGTACTGTAGTAGTGTAAAGTAGAGGAAATAAAGTTTTAATTGCTGATATATTGAACGGCGAGGATGTTTTCGTTCCGTAAATTATGGCACTTTCTTCTGATTAACAGATTATACTGATAATTCTATTTTTTTTAAATCAAAATTATTTATTTTAAAAAAATAGTATACTCATTTTTTTTAATGCCTAAAATACAGAATTAAATGGTAATTTTTTGGGTGTGGAGACCAAACCATGATTGTAACGTTGAGGTTCTGATGACGAAAATAAACAATAGCCATAGATGGGAAAATAAAGGAAAACATCAACATTTAAAAAGTGGAAAAACTAAGAATAGATTTTAGAGTTTACCAGTGGCTGATTTACTCCACTTCCAATCTATATTTTTAATCAATCACATAAGTTGCAAGCTATGTGAAGTACCAAAGTATACAATCTATCTATCTTAGAAAATTTTGTTCAACATATATCTGTATCAAAGAATTGTCTTAGAAATTACAAAATATAGAATTCTTTAAAAGTATTTATTATAAACCAGTATCTTTATAAAAATATACTTCTCCATTAATATATATTTGTTTACTCTAATTGGAATAAGATATAAGGAAAAATCTAATAATAATGACAATCAAGCATATGACCGACTTATTATATATTAAGCAGCAACTTAATAATTCTACAAGTATAAAGCAGGTACAGGTTTTTGGACCGATTCGCCGTTTTTTATTTGGCATGGACGTGTTCAATTTATCTGGTGTTTGCCACTCGGAATGAATCTCAGAAGCGAATTTTAATTTTATTATTAATACATATAATTTTTATATCAATTATTAAGGGTATATAATATATATTTTTTATAATTAATACGTAATACCATTTTAAGACTTCTATTCTTTTGTACACATCAATTCATTTTATCTGTAATGACTCTTATAATTACGTTTTTCATTTCCATATATCTATGCAGAAATATTTATGTCTCTTTGATAAATCTAGGTGGTTTTGGTCCTGATGATTACTAACACGCATGGGCCGAAACTTTTTATAGTGTTTTCTGATGTTGTAATATTGATGACTGTTTATAATGCTTCCTCATTTTTTTATTTAAGATTAAATAAAATATTAGAAAATAAAACACATAAAAAAGATCTGATTGCGGAATCACACAAAACACATAAATGCATTGAGGATACTGAGGGGAGCAAGTTTGGATTGGATAATTATTATATTAATTAAATAAATATTAATAAGCTTTGTCTGCAAAAGGCATTTCCCAAACCCTCTGGGGTGGCCCGTGGGCTTGGGCTATCTGTAGGCTGCCTCTCATCCCTCTTCCCTCCCTCCTCCCGCGGTAAAACTGGTGCTTTCTAGCCCCCAGCTAAAAAAATAGAAGAAAAAAAAAAAAATATATATATATATATATATATATATATATATATAAATAAATATAAATATATATACATACATATATACATATAAATATATATCTAAACAAAAAACAATAAGTCTAAATTGCTTAATTCTATATATATATATATATTCTATTCTATATATAATATATATATATATATATATATATATATATATAATATATATATAAATAAATATAAATATATATACATACATATATACATATAAATATATATCTAAACAAAAAACAATAAGTCTAAAATTGCTTAATTCTTTAGTATTATCCCAAATGATTTATTTGAAAATCAATCAAGCATAATTGACATCGCTCAAATAACGGACGAACAGTAGTAGATTAATAACCTTTTGATAACCCTTCAAAGAAAAGAGAAATCTAAGATTGAAAGATAAAGAAATGATCGATTGAGAATAACACACCGCCAATGATATGCACTTTGTTTTTCTTAACCATTGTTGTCCATAGAATAAAGACAAACAAGACGTGAAGAAAGAGCTATTGACTGCCATTACAGGTAAAGCTATGCTGCAATACCAAAATAGAATTTTTACATTCAAAGCAAGTTGTTACAGGCCGCATTAAGACATTTATAATTAGACACATCAGTTTGTAGATTTTGTTTACGTTCGATAAATAAACGTTCTGCGAGCGGACCTACTCAAAGGACGAATTTCAAAGGTGATTTGTTACAACCAATTTTATTAGTTTATTGTGTGTTTTTATTCGAATAAATGAGCACTTCAAATGCCGTTCACATTAATTACTGTATAGGTTGAAGTTTCAAGAAAATGGTTTATATTCCAATATGGACCAGATGATAACTATTATTAGGAATCAAGTTTGGCCGTTACAAAAGATTAAAATTTGCTTTGATGTATTACACACAGGCTGGCAGAGTACTAATTAGCCCAGGCAATGAAGGTCAAAATGGGCTTATGTCGGAAGAAATTAAAGAAGCTGAATTTTTTCTAGTTGTTAGAACTCATTAAAAGTAACATTCTCTCAGAAGTCCCCACCCCTTCCCCTAGTGCTAAGTTAGCACTGCTAACCTCCCCACACCAATTTGAACTTCATTTGCTATGCGTTCAGGTTTTGCATCATATCTCTGTTATCACATATCTAATACTTTACTTCAATGTGTCATTTTCTTCTTTAGGCTGTTGTAGTTAAATAAGGTCTATATACATTTTCTCCTATGATCAGCAAGTTTGCTGTTTTTGCTAAAAGACACATTTATCACATATCTAATACTTTACTTCAATGTGTCATTTTCTTCTTTAGGCTGTTGTAGTTAAATAAGGTCTATATACATTTTCTCCTATGATCAGCAAGTTTGCTGTTTTTTGCTAAAAGACAATCATTTTTCTGTGAAAATAATTTCATTCTTAAATAAAGTATTTTTTTATCGTAATCATTAAAAAATCTTCAAATGAACATTGTAGCGCAACTTTTACTCTTTAAAATGACATACTATTTACATACATATTCAATTATTGAAGACAACGAAATGCCACTCAAAATGAGGGCACCATGCCGCTGGGTTTCCTCTGTTTTAGTGAACTGTTGTAATTAAAATGTGAATTTCACTGTTCTAAATTAAATATATTTATTTAATTGACATAATACATTTTTAAATGTGAAATAATTATTATATGTTAAAGTTTTTATTTGTTCCTGAGTTTCGGTATTGGTGCGAGGACTGCTTTAAACAATTTTTATTTTTTCCCTTTCTTAAAATAAATAAATTAAATTGTTAATAGAAACTCTTAAAAATTTTGACTTTGCAAATAATTAAGTTTAATAATATTAAATATCAATAGTTGGTTGTTAAGAAATTCAGAAGCAAAATCTGCATTGAACTAAAGTTTTTAATAATTTTTTTGTATAACGTAACTATACTAATAAAAATTAAAGCACCAATTTTAATAATAATATTTTATCAATTTTGAAATAAGGGAACTGAAATAAGCATAAATTAACAAGAGGCAGCGGAAATTCAGAAACATCCGACCACACTTTAATGCTAGTTTGGAGTCGAGCGCGCACTAATACTTGCTTGTCTGTAGGGTCTCGATCCAAAAAATATAAAGTTAGGGCCGTAATATGGAAGAGTAGGCACTGCGCTACAACTTTTATTTAACATTAGTTCGGATATTACGACAAATAAAATCCTCTTTAAAGAAAACCGCATAAAATATTAATTTCAATCCGAAAATTTTCCCCATATTATGAAATTGAAGCGAAAGTATAAATGTTAAGCAAAAATATTATATAATATATAATATTCCTGCCTCCTACATACTTCCTTAGTCTTACCTCTCTGACAGAAACTTCAAAATAAATAACAATAGTTCCTATTCGTCCATTTTACTCAGTCTGCTGGTGTTCCTCAAGGCAGTATCCTTAGATCAATTCTTTACACAATTTATACAGCTGATATTCCAACCCATCCTAACACCTTTCTTTCCACTTATGCTGATGACACTTTTGTGTTATCAGTCAATAACGATCCTAGTATCGCATCTCAAACTCTCCAATTCCACATCAGAGACCTTGAGGTATGGTGTCAGAATTAAAATAAATTCCAACAATTCTCATCAAATAACCTTTACCTTTCGTTGTAAACCTATGACATCATGCCCTACAATATCCTTTAATAATACTCCGCTTGTTCCAGTTGAACAGATCCCCTACCTAGGACTTCTACTTGACAAACGTCTAACATGGAAACCGCAAACTAGACAGAAACGACAAGGAACTGCTCGCCGATTTCGGTTACTTCAACACTTATAGGCAGACACTCTAACCTTACACTGAACTACAAAAGGCTCATCTAAATGACCATCACAAGACCTATCTGGACTTACGGAGTTGAGCTTTGTGACTCCACTAAACCATCAAATTCTTCCCGTCTTCAATCCTTACAATCCAAAATCCTTCGAAAAATTCTCAACGCTCCTTACTTTGTCACGCTCATCCATAAAGACTTTAATATTCCTTATGTAGCTGATTTGGCCCGATCCAGGTATCAATCCTTTCATGACAAACTCCACTCCCCCTCTTACCCACTAGTTTTAATCCTAGCTTCCTCTTCCTTTTCTGACAATCCTCCGAGGCTTCTGAAAATAAGATGACATCGAGACCTTCTAGTTTAAATTACCTATTGAAGTGCTGTGCTACCAATGGGCAGTTTCTCTTCATTTCTTTTTTATGTGTTTTATCAAACAGCTAATTTATTAGAGGTATTAACCAATACAGTTGTAAATACCAATAATTAAATAAATAAATAAAACCTTTTATATCTCAAACATAACGAAAATACATTTCTTGCGGTTTATAAACTCTTACCTAATGACTGCCAGAAGAGCAAACGTCCAGCAAACCACGTGGAGGCTGGCGGCCCACACGTTAAGGCGGCCCTTGATGTGACTATTTCAGTACAAATTGACTTGAAATAAGACTGGATCGAGTTAATAATAATTATATTGTGCAACGTAATTGTGAGATTTTAGGATTATGTTAATTTATATCAGATTTTAAATTTTTGTTTTAATGTTACATATCTAGGATTTTGTTATTTCTTCTGCTATGTGTAAAGGAACATATACAATTTTTATATGAAAATATTTAAGGCAATTATAAAAGATTAATTTAATAATAATAATAATAGGCTTAGCGAACCCGAAGGTTCGATGCCGATACCACCAAATTCCGCCTACATAGACTCGTCCAATGTTCACCATTCAAGCCCAAGCTCCCGAGATCAGCCTTAACGCAATCCTCCCATATCCGCTTCGTCCTACCTTTCGGACGCCTAACAGTCGGATCAGCAAATACCAACTTTCTCGGAATCCGCTCGTCATCGAGCCCAACAACTTTTGAGTCTCCGCGATGCAATTAGTTCAATTATATTCATAGGATACAAGTTCCGCAATTCCGCGTTGTGCTACCTTCTGAACTCCCCAGTGGCCTCATCTCTCTTCGGACCAAATATTTTACGCAATACCTTATTTTCGAAAACCTTAAGCCGTTGTTCATCCCTTAAAGTAAGCGGTCACGTTTCACATCCGTAAAGAACCGTTGGAAGAATAATAGTTTTATAAATTCTAATCTTAAAGTTTTTAGATAGAAGCCGCGACCTAAGTAACTTAGCAACTGAATAATAACACGCATTTCCCACCTTTAACCGGGACTTTATTTCTTCCTGGATTTCATTTTTTCTAGTTATAATTGAACCTAAATACTTGAATTTAAAAGATTAATTTATCAAAAGAAAACCGTATCAAAGAAATAAAATCTAGGGCAACACAAGACTTTCACTTACCGCCGTTGTTAAAATCGATTAAAGAATTTTCAAATACTGTTAATGATAAAAAGGAGTGAAACTAATATAGAATTACTGAAGGAATTAGTCCGGGTGGCGGTCATTAAATGAAACAACTGAATAGTTTCAACTATTTTATTGTTTGCCAACGTTTCGACCCCCATTGTGGGTCATCATCAGGGCTAAAAAGATACAAAAAGGATACATTTAAAATAAGATTACAAATACTATTTAAAAAAAAAAATTAACAATTTCACTAGAGAATGTCAATATTATAACATAAAAGAAAATAGATGTGTAAAGAAATCAATTAATTAAATTACAATGATAAAGGTATACTAATGAGAGCTATACAGACCAGATAATGACTAAAGATAGTGTACAAATATATAAGAAAAAATTACATGAAATAAAAACCATTAACAAAATGGAGTACAGTGGAGATACGTACCGTCTGGTAGGTGAGTGGAAACTAGGTTCAATTTGGTTATAAGGAATATATGTATACATTTATTTTATATATGTATCTATTTCATTTGTTTCTGCACTTAATAAATTCTTAATGGTTTTACAATTCAATTTATTCCTATTTGTAATTATTTTACTATTTTGTATCCACTATATGATACAATATTATTATTATTATATTATTATATACAATACACATCCACTATATTATTTTTTGTCATAATATTTTCACTTGGTTAATTTTAATGTCTTAATACATGTACAATAATTATTAAAACGTTGGTTGGGAGGTAGTCAGTTTTTACTATATATAGTTTATACATTATTATTCTTACTATTGTATTATATTGTTTTTACTTCAACAATCTTGTTAAAACATCTTCTAATACCGTTATGATGTTATTAATATTGTAGGTTTAATCTGAACACTTCCTTTTATGTTAATATTACAATTTTACTCATTGTTGTCAGATCCCGTCTAGAAATATGGTACGTATTTTCCAGTTTACCCAACCTTTTGTACGTACTTTCCTATCTACCTGCCTATATTCCTTATAACCAAATTGAACCTAGTTTCCACTCACCTACCAGACGGTACGTATCTCCACTGTACTCCATTTTGTTAATGGTTTTTATTTCATGTAATTTTTTCTTATATATTTGTACATTATCTTTAGTCATTATCTGGTCTGTATAGCTCTCATTAGTATACCTTTATCATTGTAATTTAATTAATTGATTTCTTTACACATCTATTTTCTTTTATGTTATAATATTGACATTCTCTAGTGAAATTGTTAATTTTTTTTTTTAAATAGTATTTGTAATCTTATTTTAAATGTATCCTTTTTGTATCTTTTTAGCCCTGATGATGACCCACAATGGGGGTCGAAACGTTGGCAAACAATAAAATAGTTGAAACTATTCAGTTGTTTCATTTAATGACCGCCACCCGGACTAATTCCTTCAGTAATTCTCAACGGTCAACTAATTATATCCACAATAATATAGAATTAATTAAATTGAATTTCTATAGAAACAGGTGTTTGATTAAAAAATCTATTACATTATTATCTAAAATAATCAGTTAGTTTTATCGGTTTTTCATCATTCCTTATCAACTTTTACAACCTTGTGTATAAGATAATATTTTTTCTAAAATCATTAGCTTTCCAACGTTATATTGCAGTTCTTATGTTCAAAAACGAAACATTGCAAAAAAACAAAATTGCAATTTTCTGCTTTAGTTAAATATCGAATTCAAAGGTTCAACTTATATATTTACCTGTTTTTTTAACGTTTATAACCAGATTATATTGTTATTTTTTCAGTATCTCTAAAATTAAAGTTACTTCAGTTGATGACAATTTAAAATATCGGCATTTAAGACCTTTCTGACAATTTCAATCAGAATGAAACCTACATCATATTAAAGCCCATCATATTTTACATCGATATAGCGAGTTTAATCAAAATCGTTTGAGCCGTTTATGAGAAAATAAAAAGGAGCAAAATGCGTAGTATAAAGTAGATCTTCCGGTCAGCTGATTTTGATGAAAAAGTTTCTGTTACATCTCGGGCGTATAGTTGCCTTAAATATGAAATTTCAGTTTCACAAGACTTTTCGTTTTCGTCCGGGCGTTACCACACACACACATACCTTATTACGGGACTTGGTCATTTGGACTCAGGGGACCCTAAAACGTGTATTTCCGTTGTAAACTGGTATTCGAAATTTTTCACGATCGCAATACTTTCTCTTACTTACCATATATTCCACATATAGGTAAGTGAAAGTAAAAATGTGATCAAAACCTGATAAAGCTGATTGAGGACTCGATCGTCTTGAAATTGAGAAAATTTTAATGTTGTTTCTGTTTCACTTTTTAAACTAAAATAAATTTAATATACGTCAATATCATGAATTATTAGCTCATTAGAAAAAATAAACAAAACTCTTGGAAATTCTAGCATTGTTAGTATAAAATAGATCTATATTCGATGAGGTAGATCAACCATGCATCTGGCTCCTGGACTATCACCTCGTCTTCGTAACGATAGATGTTAGAATTGGTTTGTAAAGCCGTTTCGAAGTAAGAATTAGTATACGCTGAAATAAAGTGTTTTGAATTATTTCTGTGAAGTCTTAAGAAAATTTGTCGATGGACACCGCCTTGGCGACAGATAGACGGTTTACTAATTTTTGGCTTAATCTGGTGCTATCTGGAGCGGGCTTGGATAGGATAGCCCCCACCTAGGATTTCATAGCCCTCTCTTATCTAGCAAGGTCAGTCTATTATCGTTTATTTACTAGACAAACCTATTGGCTCGTAAATGTATGAATAGGGAACAAGAGTCTAATGAAGGTATCTCTTCACCAAAATCTGAAGAGACTACGAAAAAAAAAACGGAATTCGAATTCTCATAAAGAAAATAAAATACACATTGAAAATCTAGAAGCCAAAATAGAACAAATAATGGAATGGTTAAATAAAATCCTAGACGTTTAATTTCAATCTCTCAATAGAGAGTTACCATCTAAAGAAGATTTCATTCAAATTGTTAGAAAATAAAATACTCATAGAAAATGAAGAGTTAAGAAAAAAAATAAAAATAAAGAGAGAAAAATAACATAATTAAGAATTTAATTAATAAATATAAAATGAAAAACTCATTTTCATGGGCTTAAGAAGAAGTGACGAAGATTTTCTAAACTCTATTAAGACTTTGTGCGCCGAAGTGCTAAGGGTAAGTAATATCACAGCAAAAAAATCCTTTAAAATCAACAATAACACACAAAAATAATTCTAGTATAATTCGATAAAGAAAGAATTTTATGGGATATTTAAAAAAAATTAACAAGTTAAAGCGCTAAGATCGTTATACTCAGGGATATTTCTGGAAGAACTAGGAAGAGAAGATTCCTGTGGAAGATAAAAAATAAAATATATAAGGATTAAGATCGCTATTGTCCGAATTAAAGATTTTCACTTTTGATTTGAAAACTAAAGGTTTTTCTGGGACACTGATGAGGGTCATAAAAGTGGTGGAAAAAATGGAATAATGACGCTTGAAGAAGTAGTGGGAACTACATTTTCCGAAGAAGAAATTTTTTCTCCTGATCTTTGAGGGAAAAATTATTTGCAGAATATGAAGAATATTATATACAGATCGATGGAAACTAGAGAAGGCGGACAAATACTGAAATTTATACAATTTTTAATGAGCAAGATGTCGTTCTGAGGATGAAGCTTGGATGGGCTGGTCACGTGGCAAGGATGGATAATGAGGCGATCCCTAAGAAGATCCTGACAGAACCTCTCTACGGCACGAGAAGAAGAGGGAGACCAAAACTGAGATGGTCATACGGTGTAGCAAAAGATCTAGGTCCTGGGCGTCGGTAATTGGATGATGGCCGCACAGAGCAGGGGTGACTGGAGGAAGTTGGTGGAGCAGGCCAAGACTCGACACTAAGTTGTAGCGCAGTGATATTTAGTTAGTTATGGGTGTATAACATATCTTACTATAGGCGCCATTAAAAGATAAAGTGTCCTTAAACCTTGGTACTAAATCTAAATAAAAATATCGTCTAAGAGAAAAGGCATGAATAATTTAATGAAAACGCACATTCGTTTTAAAACTTCACATATAAATAAGTAGTATATAAAATTTAAACTCGTTAAAACAATGGTAACATACATTCATATCAAGGTCTTTTTTTTTTTTTTTTTATTTATTTATTTAAAGAAATTTACAACTGTATTAAATAAATACAACAAGTAAATAGGCTTTATATATGATTAGTACACATGATAGTCCTGAGAAGAAACTACCCATTGGTAGCACTCCAATGTCTTATGTTAGAAGGTCTCTTGGCCATCTTCTTTTAAGGCGCCTCGGTGGGTTGTCGGGAATAGATATGGAGGAGAGGTCACGGATAAGCGGGTTTGAGTGGGCAGGGAGTTTGGAATGAAAAGAGGTATATCTGTAACGGGCCAAGTCTTCAACTAATGGGATATTTAGGTCTTTATGGATGATTTTATTAGTAATGAAGTAAGGAGCATTGAGGATTTTACGAAGGATTTTGGACTGCAAGGATTGGATGCGAGAGGAATTCGATGGTTTAGTAGACCCCCATAGCTCAATGCCATAGGTCCAAATAGGCCTGATAATTGTGATATAAATGAGTTTTTTTTAGTAAGTAGGAAGTTTTGAGCGTTTGTCAAGTAAGTGTTGTAGTAATCTGTATCTACGAGCAGTTTCCTGTCGTTTCAGTCTAGTATGAGGATTCCATGTTAGGCGTTTGTCGAGGTGGAGTCCTAAGTACCGAATCTGTTCAACAGGAGTAAGTAGGATATTGCTAAAGGATACAGTGGGGCAGGAAGTCATAGGCTTACGACGTAGAGTGAAGGTGATTTGATGGGATTTATTAGGATTTATTTTGATTCTCCAGTTTTGACACCATTCTTCAATGACTGTTAGATGGTTCTGTAGGATTTGTGATGCAGTAACAGGATCATTATTCACAGATAACACACATGTGTCATCGGCGTAGGAAGTAAGGATAGTGCTAGGATGGGAGGGAATATCAGCTGTATACACCGTGTAAAGGATCGGACCCAGGATACTACCTTGCGGTACACCGGCTGATTGAGTGAATATGGATGAGTAACAAAGGTTATGGTTAACTTTGAAGGTTCTATCAGAGAGATAGGAACGAATTAATAGGAAGTACGCTGGAGAGAGAAATTGACGGAGCTTGTATAGCAGACCTGGATGCCAAACTCGATCAAAAGCCTGTTCCACGTCGAGAAAGGCTCCAGTGCAATACTTTCCGCGCTCCAATGTGGAAGATATGACATCCACCACACGGTGACACTGTTGTATAGTGGAATGGGATGTCCGAAATCCAAACTGGTGGTCAGGAATCACGTGGTTGGATTCGAGGATTGGGTATAAACGTTTGAGGAGAAGTTTTTCGAGAATTTTGCCCAGAATGGGCAAGAGGGAGATAGGACGGTAAGAGGATGGATATTCAAGAGGCTTTTTTGGTTTAGGTATCATTTTGATAATGGACAGTTTCCAGTGGTCTGGAAAATAGGTAGAACGGAGAGTAGCATTATATATATAGGTGAGGCATAATATGGCTTTTCTAGGGAGCTGTTTTAGGATGTGGGATGTAATGAGATCATGCATATCAAGGTCAACAATTTGATATTGTGACCGACTCAATGGGTGTTTTAATAACAATGAATAGCTCAAAGTTTCGTCATCCGATAATGGCAGAAATTCATAATTTACATAATGAACTCTTGATCGAGAATAAGTCGTGCTAATATGAATCCCCAAACATAGTGGTATATATGACAATAAAATAGCCAACTCAGCTCTACTTCCAACTGCGCCACAGGCTGCAATAATCGATAACATCCATATAGAAGACTGGATAGAAAGAGAAATGGCATTTATTTATAAACATAGAAGAGGATCTTCAGCCACTAGGATTATTTTAGCCCTAAATTCTAAATAAAAAATATAAACCTTTTAGAAAAATAAATAAACTACAGAAAAGGTTTAGATAATTTAATTACAAAACAAGAAAAAGGAAAAACAATCGACATTTTGTGAGTTAAATTTTGTAAAATATTGAGTTTTCTTTTAAGTAGGAAATAAGTTTTATTTTACGAAAGAGATGGCGAGGAAGACCAATGACAAGGTGGAGGGACGAATTAGAGCAAGAAGTGGGAGATTGTTGGGCTAGAAATAGGCAAATGTGGAATAATGTAACAAAAAATCTATCATCAAATACATGGATATAAATTTTAGGTTGGATCGACGGAAAATGTTTTATTGTATGTATATAGTTCTAAAATGTAAATATTGTAAATAGTAGCATGAACCAAGAAGAGGAAATTATGTTAAAATTTTATACCAGACCTGTATCTCCCAAGAAAGAGGCTTATTGTTCTGTTAAGGAAGAAATTTAGCAATTATTATTTTATGTTGTATGGCCAACACCTGGGTGTTCAGCAGTATTGGAGGTATATCTAGGTTGTTACCAATTTTCCTCCGCTCCTCTTCGTATGCAAAACAGTCCAGCAGAATATACAATACTGGTAGGATAACCTCAAAGGATGTACATTGAAGGGGTGACCCCTTCGTTATCATGTAACCGTGGTTCATCTTGTGTGGCCAATCCTTAATCGAGCCAGTATCACTTCCTCCTTCTTGTACAGCCGTGGGTATCCTTTATCAGGCTCTACGCAAGGCTCTATCACTTTCAGTTGATTCTCCCTCAATGCAAACCATGATATCTGCTTGAAGGAAGAAGTGGTTCTCTGCCAGCTCCGAATCTGGACAGTGTGGATTATCTTATAGTAATCTACAGCGAGGTCTGGAAGTCCCAATTTAACCCGGTGTACCACAGTCAGAACCGTTAAGCATGTTCTATTAGACTGTCCAATCTTCCCAAGATCTGCAAATGGATACGACACAGGAAGAAATTTACAAAGACAACGAAACCAAGGCTAGTATTATCTTAAAATATTTAAGAACAAGCCAATACTATAATGGACTATAAAGCGTCAATAAATACACCAATGACCTACAAGGATATAAATAAGTAAACTGTAATTACTATAATAACAAAATCAGATACATATTATATCTTTTTCAAGTGCATACGTACTTATCGTCCAATTAAGGAATCCATCCATAGCTTTTTTTAACATTATTTACTGAAATCTACAACCGTACTTCGTAATACAACAAGTATGTGTGATAATAGAAAAATGACATGAAACAGACTTGTAGAAGAACTACCCAATGGTAGCACGTTACTGGTGTGTAACGCACCAGTAACCATTCTTAACCAGAAGGTCACGGGCCCATCTTCTTTTCACACGCCTTGGAGGATTATCAGAAATGGAAGAGGAAGCAAGGATTGAAGCTAGTGAGTTAGAGTTGGAGAAGAGTTTATAATGAAAGGAGTAATATCTGGTTCGGGCCATATCAGCAACAAATGGAACATTTAGGTCTTTACCATCCATAACTTAAATTAGTAATTATTATAATAAAGGAAAACCAATTAAGCATTTAACCAAAAAATGCAGATTGCCCTAATACATATTGGTTCACTGGTCTGACCTAGCAGGAGAGGTCTAAAGAAGAACAGTAGAACCTTTTTAAATTCCCTCCAATGTTTATGTGCGGCGGAGTCCCTATTGTCCGAGATTCCATTAACCAGGAATTCTATCGGAGGCCTCCTCACGTGCCCGCCCACCTCCTACCCTCCCGTTTTCTTTCTTTTCTTCTTGAATTAAGAAAGAAAGAAAGAATTTGTTTACCCCAAGGTACCAGTTCTAGAGAGATCTTGTCCATTTAAACTTACTCGGCAATTTTAGCTCTTATTTATCATGAAGACAGTTTCAGTTAATAATTAATGTAAACAATAAAAAAATAATTACATCAATTAAAAGTTCTAATTAACAAAAACACATTCTGGTATATTTAGATTTGGAAGACGTCATAGATGTGTCATTCTCCATGCCACTCTACTTCATTCATGGGAATTAATTGTCTTGTTTTGGGGGATCACCTGTAGCATGGTGGTTAGCATAACAGCATTTTATGCAATAAGGTCACGGGCTCAGACCCGAAGGTGGTCCAAGGTTTTTTTTAATGGTAGTAAAAAATCCTTACTTTTGCCGTCCTTCTTAGGGGACGTAATAAGGTGGTCCCGAGCGTGTGCGATGTCAGATACTCGTTAAAGATCCCTATCCTAACTAAGCCTGGACTGGCGAAATTTAGGACTCCCGCTGTAGCATCGTTCGATTAGTCACAGTAGCATAAAGTGGCCTTAAATAAACAAATAATTGTCTTGTTTATTTTGAATATATGTTATTGTTGATAATTGTATTTTTATATTATTTAAGTATTAAATAGGCTAGTTTTGTATTTATGTACCTTTTTTTTTATATCGTGTATATATGTATTCCTTACTGCTTATTATTTCTTACTGTGTCGTTGTTCTTCTATTGAATTGCCGTAGGCGAACACGTTTTCCACACGTTGTGACTTCTACTTGCACCGTAAAAATGTATGTAATTTGTTTTGAATAGAAAAATTATTAAGAACAGAAAAAAAAGAAGGCTTATTATTCTTTTGAGTTAATCCTGAATCGACACCGGGGTTGTAAGACCACTCTGGGGATAAAACAGCCTCTATTAAGTGGGCACCGTTAATTAAGCAAACAGGACCAAATCACCCTCGTTCCTTTGAACAGCACCCACATCAAATACATGTATATATAAATTGGTTACAGATTCGATAGATTATAAAATAAATGAATTGATTATTGGTAGAAATCAATTATGTTTGAATGTTCATAATACATTTCAAACACAATTATGTTTTATTGATATCGGTTGATCAACAGCTAAATTGATTTTTTCGACGTGCATTATTGCTATTTTTAAGGTATTAGTAACACAGTTGACGTATGAGCAAGATTTATGAGTAGAATGAGAAACATTATTAATTTTGATGTAAATAAAACAGAAAAAAATCACAATTTATTTTTTAATTTAGTAAACTTTTGTACTATATTCAAATATATATTTGATTACTGTATATTATGGTATTTCAATTTATGTAGCGGAGTAAGCAGTAGACTTATATGTATAGCTAATAATTAATCAAAGAACTTAAGAACGATGAGCCATTTTTAACAGGGCCCCGTTTTGGAACTCATCGGCTTATATCAAAGTCGATGTATCAAGACTCACTTACAGGATCGTTCATTTCTTCGTTCCAGTCCATCGGTAAGATAAGAAGGAAAATAGTGGGGAGAAAACCGTCGGTTTGGAACGATGAAGCGACTTATGGACACTTATACCGTCCTTCTTTTTCATCTATCCCAGCTCTCCCATCCAGGCTTTTTATTCATTGGCCTTAGATTTAATTGTTAATTAGTATGATTTTGTAGCGATTAACGTTCCCTAAATCATTCTAGAAAAAGAGGAAATTCAATATATTCACCTCTTACATTGATGGTATAATTACATTGTTTATAATTTACGTTAATGGAGAGGTAAACAGTGCTTTTTAAATTTCTGACTCATCAATTATCATTAAAAAAATATGTCTATAGTGTCTTAATCAATTGTATTGCCATTTCAGTCATCAAGATCGTATTTCAATATATTTCTACTGTGAGGGGGACGGATTATTCTATAATTCTTTACTTGATCGATTACAGAGGTTCATTATTTGAAATAAAAAAACAAAATAATACGAACTAAATTAATCATAATAATAAAGGGTATACTTGGAGGAACTTTAAATTGATTCATTTTAGGTCATTTGTTTTAGATTGATTAATAGTTTTGTAATATAGGTGCCATTATCATTTGATAAAGGTTTTAGATGATATGGGAGATTGATACCTATCAATTGTCTGCAGTCTGTCAGTAAGAGTGTTATAGTGATAGCTAAGTTACACTGTGCACAGAGAGTCTAGGTTTTGTGGCTCAATCCTGATTGTCCTTTTCGGGGCTTTGTCAATACTTTCTGCTTGTATTCTGTACTGATAAAACCGGGGAAGTATTGTGTGTTTTATTTCTTTAAATTTGTTGTATTTTATTATGAACTTGCCAAATATGTTTAAAAGCGTCGTGCCGATGCTTTTAAACAATTCAGTCATAAAAGATGCTAAAAAATCCATCCAAAAGATAAAATTGTGTAATGACAAAAAAAGCCCCTATACCTTGGTGGGCCTATGGTCGTGGAAAAGATGCCAAATATCGAAACTGACAATATAAAAAAAAAATTAAAAGTTACAATGATATGGATTTAGTATTATATAAACAATCGAAAGAGCGAATTAAACGATAGATTGGAGAAAAAGAATATTACCGTGGAATACATTTTTAGAATCATTAACCCAGATCACACCAGCTAGCGAAATAAGGCAAAAATTGAGATGCTAATTCACAAAACTTTTTCTATCATCAATAATTAATAATTTTATTTTATAAGCTACCAGTCTATATGCAATTTAAACATATTAAATAAAGAACTGATTTCAAGTGTCAACTGACAAACTAACAAACAAGAATGTTTAGAAGCTTGAGCCAATACTTTCCAACCAATGGCAATTAAAACTTGCCGGTCTCGTTAGAGTTTGGGTTCCCTCAAGGGAAAGAGTTAGGTCGCTCCTATCTCTAGTAGGCGTCTTTTCACCTTACCTGGTCCTTCGTAAAAAGAACAATGTTAAAATGATTTTTTTTTTAATGTTTAAAGACACATCTATACTATATGTAAAGCACTGACGAAATAAGAATAATTTACATACTAATACAAATTAAATAAAGAATAAAGAAATATAAATAAAATATTTAAGTTAAGTTCTTATTAAGATTGGTTATATCGAACAAATTATTATAACCAAAGACTAATAGAAACTGTGCATGGCTATGGGTTACATTTTTTTTTGTTTTCTTTTAGAGAGATTTACAATCGTTCATGTTTAATCGTTATTGCTCGACGAAACAATTTTTATTCAATTGATATACGACTAAGAAATAACACACAACTTGTTTGAGAGGTCGTGAGAATAAATAAAGTTTACGGAACACACATCTCTTTTTAAACTATCATTTTTTTTTTTTTTCAAATTCTCTCTCTCTCTCTATCTCTGTATATATTGCTACGGTCAAAGACAATGACGGGTGGACCACGCCTGGAGGGGCCTAGATGAGGCTAGAGACTTCTGGACCTGGACAGTCCTCGAAGTGCCTGGAAAGGCCCACCCGCCTTACCTGCGCCCGGGTCTAGAAGATTCGGCGCTGGTACAAATAGCGGTCCCCTAAGCCTGGGTGAGTCAGTCCTAATCCGGCTCAACAAGCATCTGTGATGTATCAGTGAACAGTGACAGTGAACCGTTCGTGACAGTGTGACAGGGTAGTGAAACTGTGTGTCAGTATTGTGATAACCGGTCGGTGGGAAATTAGAAGACTGTAGTTTATATATAACTTATAGTTGTAAGTTTTAGAATAAATCTAGCATATTGTATATATTTACGTAAGTAGTTTAATTGTTAGGAATACCTGATTTTATATGTATACTGTTTAGTAGTAAGCTGGTAATTCCATTATTATTGTTAATATAGTGGTTAGTAATCCCTTTGTATTTGTGTTTTCTGTATTAATAAACATCTGTAATTTGTAAACTGGAGTAGTTCATTTCTCACACCCCGTAGCCCGTAACAATTTGGTGTCAGAAGTGGGATCATTGTAAATGGTTATAATTTTGGTTTTCTTGTTTTTGTAATTATTGGGCTACTGTGTGGAAAATGACTTCTCAGAGTGTTAGACTGAATGATTTAAAAGTTGCAGACTTAAGACGGGAGTTAGAAGAACGAGATCTGGATACTTCCGGAACGAAATCAGTACTGCAACAACGCTTGCGCCAATTTTTTGTTGATTCAGGGGAAAATCCAGACGAGATTACGTTTGAAAATGATTTCAGTAAGTTGTCTGCAACTTTTAAAACTGAGTTAGGTAATGTAGAAAAGAAGTTAGGAAATGAGTTATGTAATGTAGAAAGGAAGTTAGGTAATGAGTTAAGTACTGTTAAAAACACATTGGAGGCCAAGTTAGGCAATTAAGAAACTAAGTTAATGGAGAGTGTAGATAATAAGTTAGCTGATGTAGAATCTAGATTAGGAGAAAAAGTCGATTCAGTAGAAAATGAACTTAGGGTAAGAATAGAAGCTCAAGAAGAACGTATGAGCAACCCACCGACAATCGACACCGACCAACCCTCTGAGAGAAGCCCTCACAACACCATTCCCTCCGCCAATGCTGGGATGCCACCAACGCACAACACCATCCCATTGTTCGACGGGAAGACGCCGTGGGAGGACTACATGACTCTCTTCGAGACAGCGGCTTCGATCCACGGGTGGTCAAAGGAGACGCAAGCATCAGCGTTGTGCCTAGCCTTGCGTGGAGACGCCTTAGGAGTGCTACAGGGGATGCCCATGTCGGAGCGGTGCAACTACGGCGAGCTGATTAGAAGACTGGAGATGCGTTTCGGCCATCGCCACATGGACCAACTATACCGTTCCCAGTTAAAGAACAGGGTCCAGAAGACCAACGAGACGCTGCAGGAATTTGAAGCAGATATCGCCCGGCTAGTGAGGAATGCCTACCCAACAGTCACCGACGACGTCTACGAGAGCTTGGCTATCGACAAATTCCTGGATGTACTTCGAGACCCGGAAACCCAACAGGCAGTGAAACTAGCACGCCCTAAGACTTTGGGCGATGCATTGTCGCAGGCCATGGAATTCGAGGCTGTCAGGCAGTCAGTCCGTGGACATGCACGAGTTCGAGCGGCAGAAGCGGAGCATAACGCGGCCTCCACCATCGAGGGCATAGTAACAAAGGTTTTGGAAGCCCTCAGGACACGCAAAAATGAGATACGCTGTTGGAGCTGCGGTCAACTTGGACACCCCAGAAGCAAGTGTCCTACCAGGAAGCCGGAAAAAGCCACAGGAAAACTAAGGAGGGTTGATGGGAAGGGGCAACTGTCAACCCGTAGCATCGAAGGCCCCAGGGTCGCCGTGAGAATCGCGACAATAGGGAGCAAGACAAATAGTTTTTATGTGGATGGAATGGTGAACGGGCAGCAGCGGAGTTTTCTGCTGGATACCGGCGCAACCATGACAATACTGAACCCGAAGGCAATTAACGCTAAGAAGATATCACCTACCACTTGGGCGTTACGGACAGCCACAGGACAGCCAGCCGAGGTCTACGGGGAGACAGTTGCCACTTTCTTCATCGGGGGCCAACGTCTAGAGCACCGCGTTCTCGTGGCGAAAATAGACGAGGAAGTCATCTTCGGCATGGACTTGATGATCAAATACGGGATCAAGCTGGACATGTCGAGAGGTGTGATGACGCTGGGAGACGAAGAGGTCATCCTTCGGCAGGGAAAGGACCTCTATGCACGAGTACTCCTACTAGAAGACACCACTTTACCTGCACGGAGTCAAATTCTGACGCATGGGACGATCAATGGACGACTACCGGAGGGTCAATGTCTTCTACTTGAACCTGGGAAGCACGAGGAGCAGGAAGTCGGACGCGGTGTTCTGGTTGCAAGGTCTCTCATCAAGGTCGGACATACCACCCCAATCCGACTGATGAATCTGAACAGCTTCCCGGTGACACTAAAGAGAGGAACACCAGTCGGAGAATGTACGGCCGCTACCTCAGTAGTCCGACAGCTACAACGCAACCCCACCGAGCAACGAGGACTACCCGAAGAATTAAAAGGATTCGTGGAGGAATCATGCAGAGAACTTTCGCCTGAACAGAGCGAAATCGTGAAGAGATTGATTACCCGATGGCAGGACATTTTCGAGATCAGCTCAGGACCACGGGGTAGAACGAACATCGTCCAGCACAAAATTGATACCGGGGATACAAAGCCCATCCGACAGATCCCGAGGAGGCTGCCGCTAGCTAAACGAAAGGATGCCGAGGAGATTATTAAGGATATGGCGAATGATGGTGTCATCGAGCCCTCGAGTAGCCCATGGATGTCTCCTGTCGTACTGGTGAAAAAGAAAGATGGGACGACAAGATTCTGCGTAGATTACCGTCTTTTGAACAACGCCACGAAGAAGGACAGTTACCCACTCCCAAGAATTGACGACACGCTGGACACACTAGAGGGTTGCAAACTATTTTCTACCTTGGATCTCCGCAGTGGATATTGGCAGGTTGGATTGGCACCGGAAGATAAGGAGAAGACGGCATTTTCAATCGGCACTGGCCTCTGGCAATTTACGGTAATGCCATTCGGGCTTTGCAATGCACCTGCAACGTTCGAGAGGCTGATGGAAAGCGTCTTAAGAGGCCTTTCTTGGGAGATATGCCTGGTTTACTTGGACGACATCATTGTACTGGGAAAATCCTTCACTCACCATCTGGAGAATCTGGAGCGGGTCTTCGAACGGCTGCGTGCAGCTAATCTAAAACTGAACCCGAAGAAGTGCAATCTCTTCCGAAGGCAAGTCAACTACCTGGGGCATGTTGTATCAGACAACGGAGTTGCTGTTGACCCAGAGAAGATTACAGCGATCACCAATTGGCCAGCACCTCGAGATAAGCACCAAGTGAGAAGTTTCCTCGGACTCTGCACCTACTACAGGAGGTACGTGAAAGGATTCGCCAACATCACAAAACCTCTTACCAGGCTCACTGAGGAAAAACGGACTTTCCTTTGGGATCGCGAGTGTCAGGCTTCATTTGAGGAGTTAAAGAAGAAATTGAGTAGTGCGCCTATTCTAAGCTATCCACGTCCCGAGGGCAAGTTCATTCTTGACACAGATGCCAGCAACACTGCTATTGGAAGCGTCCTTTCCCAACTCCAAGACGGGGAAGAAAAGGTTATTGGGTACTTCAGCAAAGCACTGTCAGCTCCAGAACGCAACTACTGTGTCACAAGGAAAGAGCTTCTGGCAGTGGTTAAGTCCATAGAGCACTTTTATAAATACCTGTATGGAAGAAGATTTCTACTGAGAACGGACCACGCAGCTCTAATGTGGCTGCTGCGATTCAAGTCACCGGAGGGACAAGTTGCACGGTGGATCGAGCGCCTTCAGGAATATGACTTCGAATCTGCTCATCGTTCTGGAACGAGTCACCGGAATGCGGATGCGCTCTCAAGGAGACCCTGTGATGGAGAATGCAAGCATTGTTCTCGACAAGAAGAAAAGCAAGCAACAGTGTTGCGGACTACGGTCGTTACCGACGGTTGGCAGGACACACAACTGGCAAAGGAACAGGACGAGGACCCGGACTTGAAACAAATAAGGGAATGGAAGCTATCAGGCCAAAGGAGACCAAGCTGGCAGGATGTTGCTCCAATGTCGAAAAATATAAAAACCTATTGGGCTCAATGGGACTCCATTCTACTGGACAAAGGTCTGCTGAAACGAGCATTGGAGAACACAGAGGGAGATCAGCGGAGACTACAGCTCATCGTACCAAAGATTAAAGTGCCCGAAGTACTGAGGGAATTACATGATGGAGCATCTGGTGGCCACCTTGGAGTTCACCGTACATTAGAAAAGGTTCGTGAACGCTTTTACTGGGCAAACCTCAAGGACGATGTGTTAGATTGGTGCCGGCGGTGTGCAACTTGTGCCGCCTCTAATGGACCGATAAGGAAAAAGAAGGCACCTATGAAGAAATACAACGTAGGAGCACCATTCGAGAGAATAGCGGTAGACATCGCTGGCCCTTTTCCTGTGACAGATAATGGCAACCGATATATTCTCGTGGCCATGGATTATTTTTCAAAGTGGGTGGAAGCTTACGCCCTTCCGAATCAGGAGGCCGCCACGGTTGCAGATGTTCTCGTGAAGCAGCTCGTCAGTCGGTTTGGGGTGCCCATGGAACTTCACGCTGACCAAGGAAGAAACTTTGAGTCGGCAGTCTTCACCAGGATGTGCGAGGCTCTAGGAATACGAAAGACCAGGACGACGCCTCTTCACCCTCAGTCCGATGGCATGGTAGAGCGCATGAACAGGACAATGGGTCGATATTTGGCCAAGGTAGTTTCTGACCATCAGCGAGACTGGGACCAATATCTTCATCTGTTCCTGCTAGCCTATCGTAGTTCAGTTAATGAAACGACAGGGCAGACCCCCGCCAATGTCGTGTTCGGCAGAGAACTACGCTTGCCTTGCGATCTGAAATTCGGTTTCAAGCCTGATGAGGAGGTCGCCGGAGAAGACTACGTCACGAACCTACGGAAGCGAATGAACACTATTCACGAGAAGGTTCGCACAAACATCCAAGGAGCAAGTGACAGAATGAAGGAGCGTTATGACATCAAGGCAGAGAAAGGTGGCTTCCAACCTGGAGACTTGGTCTGGCTACACGATCCTCGAAGAAGGCAAGGCTACTCACCGAAACTTCAAAACTCCTGGGACGGACCGTATGAGGTCATCAAGAAGATCAATGATGTCATCTATAGGATCAGGAAGCAGCCCAAAGGAAAACCCAAGGTAGTCCATTTCAACCGATTGGCTCCATACAAGGGAAACCATGGCCCTACAGAGGAACAGCAAGTGAGGAACCTCACCGACAAGGACCTAACTCCCCATCCTAAGGCGCCAGACTCCCGTAGGGTAACGCAGACAGTTTACAGAGACATATTCTCGTTACCGGTAGACTATGCTCTAGCACATTGTGTCGCCGAACATCTGAGGAATTCCCGGGGGATTGCGACGGTCTTCAGGAAGAAGTTCGCTGGAATTGAAGAGCTGGAACGCCAGGGACCAAGAGTTGGGAAGACTCTCCATCAAGAGCATGAAGGCCGGCACCTGTTTTACTTGGTTACCAAGAGTTCATCAGAGCAGAAGCCGACATACGACACACTGCGCCGGAGTCTTGACGACCTGCGGAGAAAGCTTCTGGAACTGCGTGTCACCAAGCTCGCCATCCCGAAGTTGGGTTGTGGATACGATGGCCTGGAGTGGAGGATTGTCAGGAACATTGTAGAAGAGACGTTCGCCAACTCTGGAGTCATCATAATGGTATGCACGTTCAACCCCTGGAAAGACAAAACACCTACATCGGAGGAAGATCAGCATCGCTCAGCTTCTGCAATCTGTGCTCTGGGGCAGAGCACGTCTAAGGAGGGGGTAGTGCTACGGTCAAGACAATGACGGGTGGACCACGCCTGGAGGGGCCTAGATGAGGCTAGAGACTTCTGGACCTGGACAGTCCTCGAAGTGCCTGGAAAGGCCCACCCGCCTTACCTGCGCCCGGGTCTAGAAGATTCGGCGCTGGTACAAATAGCGGTCCCCTAAGCCTGGGTGAGTCAGTCCTAATCCGGCTCAACAAGCATCTGTGATGTATCAGTGAACAGTGACAGTGAACCGTTCGTGACAGTGTGACAGTGTAGTGAAACTGTGTGTCAGTATTGTGATAACCGGTCGGTGGGAAATTAGAAGACTGTAGTTTATATATAACTTATAGTTGTAAGTTTTAGAATAAATCTAGCATATTGTATATATTTACGTAAGTAGTTTAATTGTTAGGAATACCTGATTTTATATGTATACTGTTTAGTAGTAAGCTGGTAATTCCATTATTATTGTTAATATAGTGGTTAGTAATCCCTTTGTATTTGTGTTTTCTTTATTAATAAACATCTGTAATTTGTAAACTGGAGTAGTTCATTTCTCACACCCCGTAGCCCGTAACAATATATATATATATATATATATATATATATATATATATATATAAAGAGAGAGAGAGAGAGAGAGAAAGAGAGAGAGAGAATTTGAAAAACTAAATAAATAAATGAACATATTAAACAGAAATAGAGTGTACAATATTTATATTCAGTTAGGGGAAACTCCGAACAAGGCTTGTTTTCCCACTAGTGGTAGTTGTATTAATGTTAAAAGAAGAAAAAGAATTGCATTGAGTTTAAATGAAAACATTTATTTAAAAAATAAATAAATAAGGTAAAAATAAAATATTAATCTGAAAAAATATGTCTGTTTTTTTTTTCATGCGTTTGTCAATCAAATCTTTTTACATATCATATTTACACAATTTTCTTCAATGTTAACAATGATAAATGGTAAGTCATTTAGAACCAATAAAATTAAGGGTATGTTAGAGATAAAACTTTTGAAAATTTCGCAATAAGTCCGACTACTTGGAAACGAATGAAACTTACATGATATCAAAATTCGTTTAATTTTACATTAAGGAAGTTTAAAAATCGTAAGAAGTGGCATTTCTGGTACGTCGTTTTTGGTAAAAGAGGTAGTGTATCATCCCAGTCGTATAATTTTTAGTTTTAGTTAAATATGAATTACCTCTTTTTTTTTCGGACTTAGCTCAGACAAACCCACGAAGACCATTTTGCTTGACCAAAATAATACTTGACGATTTTGATTAAACTCACTATATCGATGTAAAATGTAATAGGCTTAAACGTCATGTAGGTTTAATTCTGATTAAAATAGTCTGATAGGGCTTATATGCCGATATTTTACATTTTGTTTCTGTAAAGTATTTTTCATTTCTTAGATTTTATAAAAATAAATATATTATATTTTTACCACCGATTAAAAACACATAAATATATAAGTTGAACCAATTCGATATCCAACTAAAGGAGAAAACTGAAAAAATATGTTTTTAATGCAATTTTTTTATTTTGAACATAAGAACAGTAATATACATGTATAATATACTGCTGGAAAGCTACAGATTTCAGAAAAAAATATTATCTAATACACAAGCTTGTAGAAGTTAATAAAGAGTGATGAAAAACCGATAAAACTAACTGATTATTTTAGATAATAATATAATCGATTTTTTAATAAAACAAATGTTTCTATATAAATTCAATTTAATTAATTCTTTAGTAGTTTCACGTATTTTTACCTATTTATTAATTAATTTAAATAAGGTACAAAACTCCAAAAATAAGATTATCTGATAATAAAAAGTAAGCTTATATGCATGCAACCCATTAACAAATGTCAGATCAACGGTCAATAGTTGATTATTTGTAGAACTATATCAATAACTAGGACCCCCTAAATCCTAAAAATACAATTTTAAATATTAGATATGTATTTAAATTGTTAGTAGGCTTCACCGTATCACGTAAATTTTATGCGAAATAGTGCAACTGAAACTCTGTATTACAGAATTTGAGAAATGAAAATGGAAAGAAAAAATTGACTAACATTTCAAACTAATACAAGACAGGTATTAATATAAATATTTATAAATAACCCATCCATTCTTTATTATCTGCAATTAAAGCTCATTATTTTCGGAATGTTGGAAAATTACCCTTTTTAAGGTTGTGGTTGCAGAGTAGTAGTCACATGTCAGTGATCACATGGAACTCTATCACTTTAAAATGTTGAATTTGTCTGTGCAGGGCACATCTGATTCTTATTAAAAGCCAATACTTCACAAATATTTTTCATTAAGGTAATTTAAAATAATTTTCACCAGACAGCCCGCGGACCGCCTTGATATCGGACAGGTAGTTGGGAACCCCTGGTGTAGTGGCTACCATAACAGCCCAAAGTTGCGGGTTCAAAACCGGCAGATGGCCCTTGAAATTTTTAAAGGTAGTAAAAAATACATGGTTATGCGCCTTTCTAAGAGGACGTAAAATGGTGGGTCCCGAGCCTGTGCGATGTTGGGTACTCCTTAAACACCCCTATCCTAATTAAACCTGGTTTGACAAAATTTATAACTCCCACTGCAGCATTGACCAATTAGTCTCAGTAGCATAATATGACGTTAAATGTATCAACAAACAAACATACTCTTTTGGCTCATATATTTTGCCTCCATTAACCAACCATCTGATTAGTTATTTGAACGATTGAAAGAAAATTATTCAAAGTTTAAAAAAAAGGGACATATACTGACCAGAAAACATCAAATAAAAATATCAATCATTCCACAGCTTAAAAAGCAAGAAGAAATTGAAGCAGTAAAAATCTTGACTGGGAGCATTCAAGAGGCTTCGTTTTCCTCATCGATTACAAGGTGTAAAAGAAACTACTTCTCTAAGACTTCCGAAATATATATATATATATATATATATAATATATATATATAATATATATCTATAATATATATATATATTATATATATATATATATATATATTTATTATTTATTATTTATTTATTATTTATTATATATATATATTATATATATATATATATATATATATATATATATTATATATATATATATATATACCTATAATCAGATTTCCGTGAAAGGAATATTAAATTTCAAAAATATAAACTTCATCACCTATTCAAATAAATTAAATAAATATCATATTCATTTTTCGAAGAGGGATTCTGTTTCATAAATTTATGATATATAGATAACAGATAAAAATATATTATTTAAGTAACCAAAAGCATAGGGGTGAAACATAATTATAATATAACATTAATAAGGAGGATGTTTAAGATTACATTTGGTGTTTTGGGTTAAAGAAGGTTCCTTAATATCGACTAATTCATTCTAGAAAAAAAAAAAATAGTAAAATAAAAACAGGATTTTTCAAAACAAAAACAATTGTTAAAATACGAAAATCAATACAATCATATACAATAAAAAAAAAATATGCTAACAATTACTAAAATATTAACAAAATGAGGCTTGAGAAGAGAAATACTGTAAATAAAATAAATAAACATGTCTGTAATACATAATGAAACATCATGTGGCGTAAATACTCGGTGATGGCAATTAAGATGCTGATTTCCAAAAGTACAAAAGGAAATTTTTGCGAAATTCGTATTACGAAATTTTTGGCCATATTTGTATTCTAATCGTTTAGTTTTATCGAAATTCGTCATCAAATTTTGTATAAAGAACACAAAGGTTCTACAAAAAACTTGTTATAGAACTGCATTAATTTCCTGAATGTCTGATTACATATTTAAACAAATTCTAAATAATGTAAAATCATATCCTTCCTTAACTTAAAAAATGTGTTTTTCTTTTTGGAAAATTTTAATTCTTGATTTATTGATTAATTTTAGATTTAGATTGATGTTTTTCTGATTGTAATAAAAAATAAAAATAAAACTTTTTAGAATAGTAATAGCATCCTTTGGAAATCAACGTCCCGATTATTTACCAATTAAAACATTAAACCTTTCGACAATTAATAGTAGACAATTTATAATTATTACAATATAATAATGATAATTAGTAAAATTAGTTATTTGGCGTTAAGGGTGTAAAACCATGTAAAAATTGCTAATCCATATATAACTGAACAAAGAATATTTTTTGAACATTAATTTAGACAAAATATAACTGAACAAAGAATATTTTTTGAACATTAATTTAGACAAAATCCTAATTGTGTTCAAAATTTTATTATATATCATTTATTTGTTTCATTCTAATTTTTGTCCATTATTTGTACATCCAATAAATTTTGAGAAAAAAATATTACTTTTTTCAGTTATTTTTTTCCTCCCTTAACAAAAATGCTTTTTTTTACAACAAATTAATATAGTAATTTCCTGAGAAATTCAATTATAGACATATATCCTATACACAATGCTGGGATCTCCCGTAGCAGGGTGGCTAGCATAACAGCCTCCTATGCCAAAGGTTACGGGTTCAATTTTAATGGGAGTAAAAAATCCTTAGTTATGCCGTCCTTTGGAGGGGACGTTAATAGGTGATTCCGAGTCTGTGCGATGTCATGTATATGTTAAAGATCCTTATCCTAATAAAACTAAAAAAAAAAATTCAGGACTCCCACTGTAACATCGTCCGATTAGCCACAGTAGCATAAAGAGACATTAAATAAGTAAAAAAACATATAAACAATGCCAGTCATTTTTTACTTTCACCAATAAAGAATATTGATGAATGACAAAAGAATTTTTCATTCATTGTCCAACTACATTTCGAGTAGGAAATACAACAAATATCCAAAAACCTACTTGGTTATGATACTAGGAGGCATTTATTGGGTTTTAACATAAGTTCTAAGCGTTTTTCAAAATTTCAATTTAATCCTCTCTGTGTTTTTTAAAATCATGTTTACTTGGTCAAAAATAATTAAATATTCTAAAACAGTATTAGTTAAGGTGCATTTATGTTTCAGTTTCAACCGAGATTCCTCATCTTTAAGTGGTATTCTGCTAGCTCCAAATGGAAAAGAGAAAAAATCATTATCATCATTAAATTATTTTTTATTACCGAAAAGGGAAATCCGCTGCATAGACGGTCAAAATAATTTGAAGTGTACATGGTGATGCTTCAGAAGTAAGTCCGTAACTGATTTATTCAGTTAAAAACCGAAAATTCGGACTGGGCTTAGATGGCAACATCAATGGGATGCCAAGATCAAAATAAATTATATATAACTGATTAAAAATATTTACAATAATCTGAAGCTTTTATTGAAATCGCCAGTAAAAAATTCAACGAACTTATTTTACAACTATATAATATTATAAAATTTAATAATCATATCATTTCGAAGGTAAGACAAAGGGTTTACAAATTTAACCAGCTCTTAACAACTACAAATGTAAGTTTCAAAATAAAATTTCTTATTTACAATGGTGTTACCAGACCTTATCTACTATAAGGTGCCCCGAAACTACTCCATGCGTCAGAAAATACGAGAAAGACATTTCAGCAATTCCAATATGACATTTAAAAAAAAAAAAAAAAGAACATCTTTCGAAAGAGAAAATTCGGGAAAAAAACTTCATAAATTATGTAATATCCCAAAAGAGTTTATTTAAAAAATAAAAATAAACTTTTATGATTCGTTAGTTCTTTCAAACCCTCTATTAAGTAGAGAGAGCGGCGCGATCTGGTGCATAGAGCCTACTGAGAACCTACTGTTCTCCGGGTCCTGGGTTCGAATCCCGGCTGTGGCAGAATAGTATTTATTCGTTAATTCAGCGACCCTAGGGTATGGAGACCCTCTTGGGGCAGACCCAGCCTTTTTAAAGTGGGTGCCCAAAATTGGAAAAAAAAACCTGGCGGCTGAGCGTGATCAAGGCCTAATCATCTCATTGCACGGCCATTGGCTGAGAAACAGTACGAATCTCTCTATATGTTATGTGCCCAAGACCACTTCATGGACTGTAGAGGTACAGTTTTTTTTTTGTTTTCTTTTAAGTAGGTTTAAAACACCACCAACTCCTCAACGATGGCAAAATAGTGCGTAAGGTTACTTAAAATAGTGTAAAGATAGAAGTGATACACACCACCAGGAGAGATAGGCATAATAACGACAGCTTTGACATAAAATTATAGATTAACAGAAACATCCTTAATATGTACCCAGATACGGTAAAAGGGAAATATTCAAGAAAATTTTAACATAACATGATCTAAATTTGTTAGGAAAAAAAAAGAAAAACATTTCTTCTTTGATGAAGAGTTATAGGACTTTGGCCACTAAATCACCTTTTTATCCCACTGTGCGTTGTAAAGTTCTCGATATGGCGATCTTTTCACTTTCAATATAATAATTTTCTTTATTAGTATCTAGTATGTCATAATTTTTATCTCCATAAATAGCAAAAACTTTTTTATTCTGGAATTCGAGAAGTCCTGTATCCATTTCGTTTACTTTTTCCGTAAATACCAATTACGGAAGATTCCCGAAAGGTAGTCTAATGGAAACATACGAGGGGCTGTTATCAATTATTGGACCAATTTACTCAATTGATGATGGACATTCAATCTTCCTCTGTGCTAGTTTACTTTGTTGGTTCATCATAGGGGAATTTCCCCTAATCTTTATGGCCAAAATAATATATTTTCGAACGAAGTTAATCTTAAATCCTTATATTGAGGTGTATAGTCGACTGTAGAAACTATTATAGGTTTAAATAATCGGGAGTTAGTCTTTTTTTAAATATTTTAATTTTGCGACGTTTCAGCTCAGTTACGCGCCCTGACGATGTGTCACAAGCAAGACAAAAAAAGACTGACTCTCGATTATTTACACCTATAATTAAATACTTATAGCTTTTGATAGGAGATTTGAAAGGTATGACGTTTGTGGAGCTTAGAATTTCTATGATGTTCGCGGTTTTAGACTTCAAGAAGGGAAAGAAATAAAACATTGATAAAACAATTTGTATTTTTAATATAACCAAAATCTAGTCGATTAAGAACATACTTATGCAAATTGCAGTTTTTTTTTAATAATGGTTGTAATGCCTAGTGCTTATGAGAAACGTAGTTGATAGGCAATGCATAGGATTTTTTTTTATAGTTCGACTTCGTTACATTTAATAATTAATTATACAATTTTCATATTCAATAAATAAATTTTAGCAATCTAAACCCAATGATTTTTAAAGGGTATTTAATACAATGCTGTTATAAAACTAATTAAAACTCTATTGTTTCAGGTTTGCTTGATTTTTTCAACAAATAATGGTTAGCCGGAGATAAAATAAACTACACGTAGTAATTTAAATTGTAACGGCTGGGAGAAATTAAAACCGTCTACGGACTTCGATTTGTATTTTATAACATACATATGGATAGGTAATTTAGAATACATAGTATCATTTTGACCACCTAAATTTCAAAAATAGACCAAAATACTGAAGCTTAAACGATTAGAAAATAGAAAAAAATTGTAAAAATAATAAATAAGAGATAACAAGCCAAATTTTATTTTAAATAATCAGTAGAAACGTTTAATCAATCTATGCGAAATAGTGCAGAGTGAATTAATTTTCCCATTTAACATATCATCATTTTTTTTCTAGTAGTTATTTTCTAATGTTCAAGAACTGAAAATTATGAATAAAAAAAACTTTAATTTTGTGAATATAATCCTTTTTTTTTAACATAAATTAAGAAAAATTGAATGAGGACTTCACAAGAAATAAATTATTCAAATGTGCTTTCTTTCCATTATGCACTTTTGCTGTGCTACAAGTCTGGAATTATAAAAAATGTCGGGAATTTTATTTCAGGATTTTTCATTCAGCCCTTTTTATATATTTCTCTTTCATTGTAAAAAAAATTGTTGACTATATTTCAAAATTTATACTAAAAAAAAGTTATCGAAATCTCTACTAACAGTTAGCATAAGAAGAACCTTTTTTTTTTAGCTGGTTTTAGAGATTTTTTTTTACTACTTAGGCATTGTTGTAAACACAAAATATTTAAACCAATTTTTTATTATATATAAAATTATTACTGTAGTTCAATACATGCAAAATTTCGAGATTTATATATCTTTCTAGAACTACTCTATTCAACAGCGAAGGTAATATAAATTACTTGAAAACTGGTATGTAAGAGTTGAACTATGTAACCAAAAATGTTTTACTCAAGGTTTTGAATTCAGGAAATGATAGAGAAAAACTGGTAAATAAATAACAAATATCGAAAATGTCAGGTGGCAAATTATAAATTGCATTAAATGTATAAAAGGTGTAATAATAAACTATGCAAGTAGTAATATTATAAAAATAAAAATAAATAAGGATATTAAAAAAAAAATCCCATAGTAAGAGTGAAAGAGGGATAATTAAAGGATCAAAGAGCTCTCGTTAGTGAAGATATTTTTAACCCCTAGATGATAGCCACCACATTTTTAAATGTAATTTACCTTGTATATCATATAATTTAAATATGATGTATTGACAGTAATTACCTTAATAATCTATAACTATACTGTAATTTAATAATACCTACTTATCAAAAAAAGGAAGTTGAAGCATCAATTATTTCAAAATAAATAGTTCTAGAACTTAATCGGAGTTTAAGATGTAATATTAAATAAGAAGAAGCCATAAATAAAATCCCGATCATCTCTTTCAAAGATTACTTTAACCAGGAATTCATAAACACCTACCTGCTGTCGTTCTACGACTTCGCAGTTATTTCCAATTTCTCAATTCTGAGCACGAAGAATTCCAAGAGACGTCACTGTGACCGGCTCTGTAAGTCTTTTTCATGGCAACAGTACGCCTTGTTTTCGTTACATCAATCTTCTCCCACCTCTATGACGATTACTACCAAAGACAAAGTCTGTCTGTCCGCCGTCCGCGCCTTTTAACTACTGAACCAATTTTTTCGAAATTAAGCACAAATATACCAGGGCATCCGACTATGACCTCAACTCCTAGCCGTTGATATCAGCCAATTATTTTAAAATGGCGAATATTTACAAATTATTTAAACCAGTAACTCAGTTATTTTTAAAGATGGTGAAAAATTGTTATTTTAAACCAAAAACCACGATTAATAATTTAAAAAATTAAAAGAAAAAAAAATTGCCCATAAATACGCCAGATGTAGTGAGTCTTAGGATCAGGACACACGCGAAGAACAAAAAAAGAAAAAAGAATGGAAAAATTGAAATCTTGCCTATATATAAGCTCATAACTCAGTTATTTTCGAAGATAGAGAAACATATGAATAGAGCTTTAGAACCTTTAAAGACGAATTAAAAAATCCGTTTATCTCCATACGAATTATTAAAGAAAAAAAAACCTCCCACTCTTAATATTTGAGATCAAGATACGTAAAATCCAAATCCGAATAAAAAAATAAAAAAATCCGCTTGGCCATATAAATGAATAAGTATTCTTCTACTGTAGGTGCTTTCCAATAGAGAATAAAATTTCCTATAAAACTAAAAATGAATCATTGAAATTGGCTAAGAAATAGCAGAGATATAGAAATTGATAGTGGTGATATGCCATTTTGCTTTTAATTATTTATTGCTATTCATATAAGCCGATTGCCTGTAAACAGCATTAAACCCATTGTGTAATAATTTCATGCGTTTTAATCAAGATTCTAAATGTAGAAAAAAAAATAAAATGTTTTCCTTTTAAATATAAATCAAACAGCATGTTTGTTCGTTTAACGTCACTTTATGCTTCTATGGCTAATCGGACGATGCTACAGTGGGAGTCCTACATTTTAAATACAATCGAAAGAGAAATGACTAAACAACAACCCAAACAATCAAACAGCACCATCGTACCCAACTTTCCCTAAAAGATTTGTTTTTTCACTTTCTTTCCTTTTTCGTTTTTTTATATCCCATATATTTTGAACATATATATATATATATACCTATATGTATATTTTAATTATTATTTTTATGTTGTTTTTTTTACACAGTTGTGAATTAACTGTATTGGTCTCTCGGCCAAACATATATATTAAAGTTTTTTTCACTGTACAGAATTGATATTCTTAAAGGACATATACCCAGAACGAAGTTATTTTTATTATTATTATTGTTATTAAATAATAACGTTAGTTACTAATAACAGCTGCAGACTCGCACCTCTATCGCGAGGCAAATAACTGATAAGAAAACCGAAACGTGTTTCCAAGAGGAGAAACCCCTTCAAGGACCTCCGTATTGGATAACATACTATATCAATCCCTTACGTAAAAAAGACGAGTCCACTTTGGAAAATTGGAAAAGAAAACGAATTTCCATTTCAAGAGTAGGGAAATAAGGCGAGAATGGAAAGGAATTGTTTCACCTTAAATCATGAGTCCACTATGTGGCCGCACCACTGGATTCATAGTCTTAAAATCAATATTTACCAACGAGGACAAAATACAATAATTTCACCTCATCAAACAGATGGAAGGATTGTTTTAAGAATTGGTTAAATAAATGTGTTGCGCACTACACACGACATTCACTTATTTCGTTTATTAAAATCAGTATCAGAAGTTTTATATAATGTTAGAGACAAAAAAAGTTTAAACAATTACATTCAGTTTCGTTTATAACATAGTTTTTAGATTCAAATAACCATTGGCTTATGAACATCACATAGCAGCCTTCAATTATGTAAAAAATGCTGGACAACATGCATAAAAAAAGCATGACGAGAAACGTGCAGCTGGGCAACTTTACTCTCTCGTGTGCTTTGAATATATGGTTGTCACAATAACACTGACGAATTAAGTAATGAAGTAAAAAAAAAAAAAAATATATATATATATATATATATATATATAATATATATAGGGAGCGGCGTGGTCTAGTGTGCTCCAGGTCTTCGGTTCGAATCCCGTCTGTGGCGGAATATTATTTGTTCTGTTATTTCAGCCGGGGAGCGATCCTGGGGTATGGAGACCCTCCTGGGGCACACCCAGCCTCTATAAAGAGGGTACCCAAAATGGGGAGAAAACCTGGTGGCTGAGCGCGACCTCGGCCGAATCACCGCATTGCACGGCTGTTGGCCTAGAAACAGTACGAATCTCTACATGTACTGAGCCCAAAACTCTTCATGGGTTGTAGTGGCACAGGTTAGGTTATATATATATATATATATATATATATATATATATATATATATTTATTATTTATAGGAGATTTGAAAGTAAAATGAATAAAATTCAGCGAGTACCAACTTTCTTGGAATCCGTTCCTCACCGAGCCCAACCACTTTACGCGCCCATTTGAGTCTCCGCGATGCTATCAACTCAATTATATTCACAGAATACAAGTTCCGCAATTCCGTGTTGTGCAACCTTCTAAATTCCCCAGTGGCCTCATCTCTCTTCGGACCAAATATTTTACGCAGTACCTTATTTTCGAAAACCTTAAGCCGTTATTCATCCTTCAAAGCAAGCGGCCACGTTTCACATCCGTAAAGAACCGTCGGATAATGTTTTATAAATTCTAACCTTTACGTTTTTAGATAGAAGCCGCGAATTAAATAACTTAGCAACTGAATAATAACACGCATTTCCCACCTTTAACCGGAACTTTGTTTCTTCCTGGATTTAATTTTTTCTTGTTATCATTGAGCCTAAGTACTTGAATTTCTCTACGTGTTCAAAGGTATGCCCTGATATATCAATATCACCAAGATCGCCACCGTTTCTGCTACTAATCATATATTTCGTCTTATCGGTATTTAATTCGAGTCCTATTTCTTTACTGGTTTTTATTAAAACACTTGTATTTAGTTGTATGGTTTCTGTGTCTTCACCTAGCAGTACCAAATCATCGGCATACCCCAAAACCGGAATCTTGTCACCCATATTTAAGCCTTTCTCGATACACAACACCTTTTATATGACATATTCTAAAGCTATATTAAATAAAACAGGTAAAAGCCATAAAATTATACAAAAATAAATTGGGAACTCGCTATCTAGAGCTACTTGCCTTTAGCGAAAGCAGAAAGCAAATTATTAATTTGGTCATTTCAAAAGTACGTAAAATACCCGCTTTAGAACCTTTTTTTTTTTTTTTAATTCTGAACACTGCGTGGCAAGTATATTTCCGAGCTTCTAAAGATAAGATAAGAAGATTGCTCTTAATTTTTCCATGTCCCTGATACTGACGAGAAGTGAAACTATATAATTTATGACCCATTATTAAGCAATTCATCTGCAGAAATAAATGGAAAAAATTAGAAAGCTCAAAGCTTAGATCTTTTACTGAGCTTAGTGTAGAAATGTAAAACCTCAGATAGATCCTAAATAGCTACGGACTAGAAAAAAAGGTAAGAAATGTGTTTGACTATTGACAATAAATGATACACTGTCCTTTTTTTCGCCCAAATGTTTATTTGTGTTTCTAATTTGTAACCAAGCTCATAGATATCCTACATTTTTTTTAAAATATAAGATTATAAGATGAGTAGTAGCCTGAGACAGCTATGAAATTATTATGTATATATGATAAATTTGGAGAACCATGGCCTTCTCCCGGGCAAGAAAAAAAAACCAATCGGTGAGGGATGATGACTGTTATCGAACTGTTGAGACCTTTTTTTGGCCTTGAGGCTGTGAGGAGGCAGATGTTGGGCAAAGAACTGACGGCATTCAAGCCAAGATGGCAATCGCTCACTCCAACAGTCCCTCCTTCCTATTTTTGATTCAGTTTAGGTCTTTAGAGCAATAATGATAAAATCATAATATACATTTAAGACAGAAACTCTTTTTTCTCCTTTGTCTGTAGGAGAGATATTATTTTTTCTTCGGGTCCTGGATTCGAGTCCCGGCTGTGGCAGAATATTATTTATTCTGTTAATTCAGTCGGGGGTCAAACCTATATGGTAAGTATGGAAACCCTCCTGGGCAGAACCAGCCTCTATAAAGTGGGCTCCTCTTTATAATCTCTCCCAAAACAATTGAGGTAAAAACCTGGCAAGCGAGCGTGATCAAGGCCTGATCACCTCATTGCACGGCCGTTAGTCTAGAAACAATTCGAATCTCTATAGGTACAGAGCCCAAGACCCTTCACGGGTTGTAGTGATACAGTTTTTTTTTTTTATAATGAAAAAATACGAAAAGATAACAATGATGCACTGTTAATATTTCGCATATCTTTTTTACAATATGATGAAAGAAAACAAAATTTCCTCGCAATTTACTACTAACTGATAATTACTTAAGGCAATCATTAGTGTCTATTAATAATAATATAATAATAATAATAGGCTTACCGAACCCGAAGGTTCGATGCCGATACCACCAAACTTCGCTTGCATAGACACGTCCAATGTTCACCGGTCAAGCCCAAGCCCCCGAGATCAGCCTTAATGCAATCCTCCCATCGACGCCTCGGCCTACCTTTCGGACGCCTACCAGTCGGTTCAGCGAATACCAACTTTCTCGTAATCCGTTCCTCACTAAGCCCAACAACTTTACGCGCCCATTTGAGTCTCCGCGATGCTATCAACTCAATTATATTCACAGGGTACAAACTCCGCAATTCCGCGTTATGCAACCTTCTAAACTCCCCAGTGGCCTCATCTCTCTTTGGACCAAATATTTTACGCAATACCTTATTTTCGAAAACCTTAAGCCGCTGTTCATCCTTTAAAGTAAGCGGCCACGTTTCACATCCGTAAAGAACCGTTGGAAGAATAATAGTTTTATAAATTCTAATCTTTAAGTTTTTAGATAGAAGCCGCGAACTAAGTAACTTAGCAACTGAATAATAACACGCATTTCCCACCTTTAACCGGGACTTTATTTCTTCCTGGATTTCATTTTTTCTAGTTATAATTGAACCTAAATACTTGAATTTCTCTACGTGTTTCAAAGTATGACCTGATACATCAATATCACCAAGATCGACACCGTTTCTGCTACTAATCATATACTTCGTCTTATCGGTATTTAATTCGAGTCCTATTTCTTTACCGGTTTTTATTAACACACTTGTATTTAGTTGTATGGTTTCCGTGTCTTCACCTAGCAGTACCAGATCATCGGCATACCCCAAAACCGGAATCTTGTCACCCATATTTAAGCCTTTCTCGGTACACATCACCTTTTCTATGACATATTCTAAAGCTATATTAAATAACACAGGTGAAAGGGAGTCACCCTGTTTCAAACCCGATCGCACCTCAAATCTCTCGGAGTAATTATGACCGATTCTAACTTTATGGAATGTTTCCGACAAACACATCTCTACTAGGTTTACTAACTTTCTAGGTATTCCCTGTTCAATCATGATGTTATATAGCTTCTGACGGTCTATTGAATCATAAGCCTTTTTAAAATCGATATAAAGTTGATGGACTACACCGTTGTATTCCAATTTTTTCTCTAATATTTGACGTAAGGAAAATATTTGGTCAATAGTCGAGCGATTCCGCCTAAAACCACATTGGTAATCTCCGATAATTTCCTCAGCGTATTCCGTTATTCGACTAGTTAGAATTGACGAGAATATTTTATAGCATACTGGGAGAAGAGAGATCCCACGATAGTTGTTACAATCCGACCTCGGTCCTTTTTTGTGAATCGGAATAAGTATTGATTCTTTCCATTCTTCGGGCATTTTTTCAGTTTCCCAGATCTTTTTAACTAAAAAATGTATTTTGGAAACGCCCGCTTCTCCACACGCCTTGATTAATTCACTCGTGATATTATCATTTCCTGCGGCCTTATAACGTTTTAATTTTCCTATCGCCATTTGGACTTCCTCTTTACTCGGTGCGTCTATCCATGGTTCAGCGCTCTGATACTCAGAGAGAGGAGATTGATTATTATTTTCCGTATTTAAGATGCCGTCAAAGTGTTGTTTAAATTTATTTAATATCTCAGAAGGATCCGCAATTATATTGTTATTTGCATCTTTAACCGCATTCAATAGAGGTTCAAATCTTTTACGCGATTTGTTTATACCTTTGTACATCTCTCTTACGTTATTTTCGTTTCTGTGTTTTTCTATTTCTATTATTTTGCCTTTAAGATACTCTCTTTTCTTATTTTTTAAGAGTTTTGAAGTTTCGTTTTTTACTAACCGAAAGTAAGCCACATTATTATCGCTTGGATTATTTAAGGAATTCAGTTTAGCGGTTTTTCTTTTTTCGCACATATTTTGACAATCCCTGTCGAACCAAGGTTTGTTCTTTTTATTTTCGATTTTTCCAAGACATAAATTACCGACCTCTTTAATATTATCCCTGATCCCTTCCCATAGTTTGTTTACATCTTTGTGTTCCTCGTCTGAAGATTCCAAAGCTTCGAACCGATTTTTTACTTCTATCGCGAATTGTTTTCTAATTTCTAGGTTGTTCAATTTAACTAAATCAAAATTCTCGGGACGAATATAGTTCGGTGTTCTCTTTTTTGTATTTAGTTTTTGTCGAAGTTTCGCGATTACTAATTCATGATCAGAACCGCATTCTGCACCTCGATACGATCTCACGTTAATTATGCTACTTTGCCATCTGTTTTGTATTAAAACATGATCGATTTGATTCCGCGTTTGTCCATCCGGTGATGTCCACGTATACTTATGAATATCCTTACGTTTAAATGTAGTGCTTTTGATTATTAGGTTTTTCGAAATAGCAAAGTTTATTAGTCGGGTCCCATTATCATTACTATATTCGTGCAAACTTTCTTTACCGATTGTAGGACGATATACTTCTTCCCTTCCAACCTTTGCGTTCGCGTCGCCTAGTATTATCTTAATGTAATTTCGCGGTAACTTATCGTAAACCGACTCTAGTTTATCATAAAATTCGCATTTTACTTCATCATCACTGTCTTCGGTGGGAGAATGAATGTTCATAAACGCGATTTTAAACCAACGCCCTTGAAATATAGCAACCGATATTCTTTCACTAAAGAACTGTACGTCCCGTAATGCGGAAAGAAATCTATTCCTAATCAGAAACCCGGTACCTAGACAATAATTAACGCTCCCCCCGTACCAAATAGTATACTTTCCTTCTGTTAACGAACCCTCCCCTGGCCAGCGAACCTCTTGTAATGCAACGATATCTAAATGGTACCCCTTAACTTCATTCGCGACCGACTTTAACCCACCTGCCGTATTTAAACTTCTAACGTTCCACGTCCCTATTGTTAGATCTCTAATTTTCATCTTGCGCCATGATTCCCCTGAAGCAGTCCCCACCCGGAGACCCGAACGGGGGACTAGTTTACCTCCGGATAATGAGCGTTTTACCTCAGAGGAATCCATGACTTTTGGTGATATTTTGTGAACTAAAATATGTGAGTAGGGCGTTCGAACCTACGTCACACCCTCCAGCAAGCCTGGGGGGCCGCTCTCATTGTTGGTCAGCGAGTCCATCGGACTTAGCCGGAAGGAGCTTCCGAGGAAATTCCACCGACCATTCCCACATCCGCCACCCGTGGGACGCTCCCCATACGCGGTAATGAGATCCGCGCGAGGAGTGTCTATTAATACTAAAGTAAAAATTTGTAAAAATTTGTTCCACTACCTTGCAATACATTTATTCTTTCAAAAATGTTTCAATTGTAATAAAAATTAATTATGAATTTCATTAAGGCAGAAATGTTCTTTCAAGGAGCTCATTGAAAACAAATTTTTTGAATCCTTATAATTTCTGGCTGTATTCACTGATTCATTTTTTTTTTTTTTTTTATTTCATCAATATATTTACAATTTATATATTTGAAATTTTTCATATTTTATTTATTTTTTTATTGCATTGCTTATACTGTAGTTACTTTATAAAGTACGGAAATTTATCTGGTGGTAAAATGACAAAGAGAAAGAATCAATTAAGAAGATTAAGGTAACGTTTTTATTTCAAATTAAAAAAAAAAACTTTAAAGAGTTGTACATGAAACTGACATCGTTTAATTACTTAAGCACCAGAATTTTAAATAACTTTAGTCTGTGTTTCACGAAAGATCAGAAATACAACTGTAATTTAAACACACGAATAAATATAGTATTCTCTTCGCGGTATTTAAAAGTTTTTTTCAAATATCTACGACGAGTGATGATCCGAACCGATATCATTTTTTTCCTCTTTTGTTGACTGTTAATTACTTGGTATCAGTTTGAAGTTCTTCATATTGAAATAATGCGGGGCGATCTGAAACTTATCTTTGCTGTCCTTTAAAACTTAAAAAAAGTTTCGGTAATTTACTATGGTTCCCAGATTTATCTATTAGTAGGTTAGGTATTAATAGTATGCTATAAATTTAGTATATGTACCGCCGAAGCGAGTACAGTATGCAATAAATGTTTTTGTTAAAAAAATTATATTAATTATTCGATAATGTAAATAATAATGTCGTGGTGAAACCTGGACACATTATAATTTGGTATGAAACTCACAGTTTGTGCGTAATTTGATTTTGTTATTTATTTGTTAATTAGAAAAAAAAAACATTTTTTTTTTTTTTTTTTTTTTTATTCGTTGTTTGTTGTTTTAATTTTAAGGGCAAAAAACAGCTGATGGTTATTATCGCCTTCACCTTTTTACCAAAAATAAAACAAAAAGTAAAACGATTTACTGAAATGAAGATAGCAGAAAAAAATTAAGAAAAGAAAACAACGAACAATATATTAAAACAAATAGATAACGCAATAACATTATTTATTAATTCTCATCATTGTCGTAATTGTTCTTTTGTTTGAATATTTGTTCGATAAATATTAGGCCGTTTTATAAAAGAATTTTTGTTTCTTTTCTGAATAAATAGATCCCTTTTTCAATTGATGCTGAAATATAATATGATATTTTTGAATATAGATTTTTTTGAAAAATGGTATTTTTAAAAATTATGACGACGCTGCTGAAAAGCGGTGAAATGAAATGATAATTAGATTGTTTTTTTTGTTGTTTTTTTTTGTGTAATTAGATTGTTGTTTAATGGTCTTAGATTGTTTTCTCTATCTTCGAAAATAACGGAGTTAAAAGGGTTTAAAAAAAATATGTCGGTAAGATTCCAATCTTTTTCCGTTTAATTTTTTTTTTTTATTTGTCACGGTGTTCTGATCCTAAAACCAAATACAATGTTTTCTTATATGCATGGTAGGTGACATAATTATTAAAAATATTTTTTTATGTGTTGTAATTAGATTGTTGAAAATGTATAAATGCAATGAAACTTTAATTGATTACAGAAGCTTGAGAATGGCCTTAGAGGCTGAAACGTTTCGATGACTGGAAATTAAATAAATTGTTTTAAAAAAATATATCCAAGAATTCTTTTGTAAAACGGCCTAATATTTATCGAACAATTATTTATTAACATAAACATTATTCGTTATTCGGATTCTATTTACCTTGAAACATAAACCTCAAATTTTGAGGCAGGGTAATTATTTTTATTTGTTAGGTCGATTAAAAAGGTGTTGGTATTTATTTATTTTATATTTTATCGAATATTACAACTGTATAAAACATAAATACAAGTAAAAGTGTTATTTCAATTTTATAATTAATACTGTGTACTGATTCTCAAACTCTATAGATTGTTTTCTCTATCTTCGAAAATAACGGAGTTAAAAGGGTTTAAAAAAATATTTTCGGTAAGATTCCAATCTTTTTCCGTTTCATTTTTTTTTCTATTTGTCACGGTGTTCTGATCCTAAAAACAAATACAATTTTTTCTCTATCTTAAAAAATAACTGAGTTATAGGCATATTTATTGGAAATAATAAACCAATTTATAGTCTGATGTGAATTATTTATGCCAGCCAAACGTGTGTCCCAACAAAAGTACGTTACCAATCAAAAGAACCGTAAGAAATGTTATAATCATTATGTAATGACTTATAATAAATGCAGTGACGTATTTTAATGAATGACGTCTTTTGCAAAAGAATAAATAATATTAAATAATTTTGGGCCTATACTGATGTTTTAAATATGGTAGATTTACTTGTTGTATTCCTTATACAGTTGTCAATTCCAATAAATAAATATTAAAAAAAAATATATATATGAAGTATGTATTGATAAAATATAAAAGAATTAGAATTTCAATTTATGAATATATAAATAATACTATATAAATTTTTATATAGTTGTTTTTTTAAATGTTTAATTTATTGTATTTTTTATTTTAATGTATATTATTGTTTTTAGTTAGATACAATATATTGAAAATGAAGAAATTATACTTCGAAACGTCAAAATGATAATTTTGTATTGTGATAATAAATAAATGGTTTTAGAAGAGAATTCTTCTAATTTTATCTGATGCAAATAATTTACGCTAGCCAAAAAGTATGACCCAGCACTTCAAAACTAATAAAAAAACTGCAACAAATTGTAAATAACCAAACATCCTTAAAATGAAGCTGTACTTTGAGTGTTATCTTATATATATATTTTTTTATTTATCTTATAATATTTTATTTATGCATATCATTATTATTAATTCAGCATAGTCGATCATATTTTAAATTTATTATACTTCAATTATTCTCCTTCTTCTGTGACAATAAAAATGTGCCTAGAATATTTAAACAGCTAATAAAGTCAAACTAAATGAAAGAAGTATTAAGTGACTAAGTGACGACAGAATTAAGGTGTAGATTGGTTCGCAAAATAATGTTGCAAGTCACGTCTTCATGAAGGGGTAAACAAGGGCAGAATGAAGACAGGAGGCGCTAGCTTCCCAGTTTTATCATTATTACATCAAAGCTAGAAGGGGACATGTTTCTTAAACAAATAATAAGATATATTCATATATAATGCCTAACATAGTATTTTTTGTTCATCCTACAAAATATATTGGTAATACGTAGAAGTTAATGTTTTAAAAAATAAAATAATATAACGAATTCAACTTGGAAGTCCAAGCGAATACCAGAACAGCCAGGCTCGGTTCCTTCTTAAACATTTTTTATATTTTTGGGAAAGATATTTATTTAAATTACTGAGATGGATGAGAGTCACGTTATACTGATTCAGATCTCTTTGTTATATGGGGCGAATTATCAGCGAAACTTTGTCAGTAATTCATTAGAGAACTTTCTCAGGCTTTCTTCCTTAATCTTAATTTAAACTTATTCCATTTACTTTTTGCTGTAGTTCTCTGGTCTTCTTCAGAAGAGGTATTTTTTTTTTTTTTATCTGACCCACAAAAAAGCAACACATATAAATGAAATTTTTCTGTAAGTTTGGCTTATTCTTTTTAGAACAGATTAATTTGTGGTTTTTACCCCTCAAATATTAAATTAATTAATTTTTTCTTTTTCTTTTATTTTTTTGTTCGTCGCGAAATAATTGAGTTAATGCACTAAACTGTTTTCAATCGGCCGCCATTTTAAAACTAATCGGCTGATATCAACGTCCAGGTATTAGGATCATAGGATAGAAAAACATTTGTTCTAGGTTCGTAAAAAAGCCGCGGACAGCGGACAGATTATTTTTAAATTTCGTTTGTTCGTGTTCCACGTTTCTTGAAACGTAAGCCTTCGAATTTTGAGCGGAGGAAAGGGTTATTGAAAATAATAAACCAATAAAAAAAATCGAAAGAAGATGTTGTAGGTACTAATAAGTCGATAATTTACTTAGGTTAGGACAAATTCAAAGTTGATTGGAATTAACAGACCTTGATTGTTAAATGTATAAACTACCATGCTTACTAGATTGATGTTGTTCTGTTATTTGAAAATAGCGAAGAAGAATTAATTTATAGTGTATTAAACAAGCTTTGGTTTGAGTCATTTCAGATATCTGTAGTCTCATAGTTACCAAGATAAACCAAAATGAAAACCAAATTTTGTTTGCAAAAATGAGTATTAGACAACTTTTCGGGAATCAGCAAACCAAAGTTGTAAACCATAAAATAATATATAATTAGCTTAACTTACATTTCTGTAAACTATACAAATTAAGAACTATTTGTGAAAAATAAAACATATGAAATATGTGTAATTTTAAAAATTACTGAAATTTGTACCCTCATCACTGAATTCATAAAAAGAATTAAAAATCTAATATGTTTTCTATATCATACACAGTATCAAGAGAATTTTTGTATTGATATGGGCTATCAATCTTGGGACGTCAATAGATAAATATAGATCTCAGAAAGAGGCGATTATGCCTTATAATATAGTTCCAGCATTACATTTTAACTTAGGTTATCGTTACGATATACACTTATAAAAAACAAAACAAAAAAAAAACCAAAGAGCCAATTTCATATATTTTCATTCATGGAATTCTTTCGATGTTACATTTTTTTTTCTTTTTCTTCCATTGGCACGAGAGGCCGTGTAGGGCCCTATCCTGGGAGATTACACTCGCGTTTCTCGATGCATTTTGAATAGTGTAGGGTCATCAATTCCTTCGCCTATTTTTTGTGAGTGGCCACCATTTGGCTGACGGGTCTCACATACCCGGGGGAGAGGCTGTGAGTGAATCCCCATTTAATTACATCCTTATAAAAGCACCGTCGGGACTGGGATTCGAACTCAACATGTAGCATGAGAGACTAGTGCGCTACTCAGCCGCGAGCTCCTCAAATGGTTTTGCATTGTATAATTTTGGGTTGAAAACATCCCATAAAACTTTGTTCATCTGAGCAACTTTATAAGGGAAAATATATAAGTATATATGACATATTTATATCCATAACACTATATAATACAAGCCTATGATCTAGATATTATGAAACGAATAGATATATAATGCTACCTAATCCCTTCCTCTCCATTGACTTTTGAAACGGAGCATAATATTACTTAATATCATTAAAACTGTGATCAACAACAATTTTGGAAAACAAAAAACAGTTTTAAAAAAAAAAAAAATATTTATTTATATAATTATTTCGTTTCATTTTTTGACTGGACATGTTATAGGAATGCTATACAGAGGGCCTGAAAGGTTTTTCTCCTCTGATAGCCAGTAGAAATAGGATTTTGGCTAGAAAAAGGTGAGGTAAATTTAATTGTTAGTTGTTTTTTTTTTCTTTTTTTTAGTCTCAAATGTATTTGATGTGTACGTGTATAATGTATCATTTTGAGCGAAAAGTTGCCAATCGTCTAACTCGTCTTTTTCCATGTTATATTTAATATTTGGTCTATTAGGCAAGATTCGAATCAGCAATAAAGACAGACAATAGAACAAGTCCACCTTTTTTGCAGCTGCATGCTGCATTTCTCTTGTATCTACAGGAAATCATATTCAGTAATGTCGATGGACGATAGCTGGTTATTTAATCATGGTCACTGATATTAGACCACCACTATCCTTCTTCCAGCCCCAGTTTAAAGGGTCTTTCACATTTTCTATTCACACTTCTTCTTTCAGATAAGTTAGATAACCATGAAATTCAACTGCATCGCATGTTGGAGGTAGACGTGCCAATGCGCTTGCTGTAGCTTTAACAAATCGAGGTTACCGCAAATCATCTATAGAAGTGTCCATATCACCACCATAAACACACATTAGGAATTTTTCTTCAATAACATGGATAAATAAAATGTTTTCTACTAGATGTTTATATTTAAAAGGTCTGGTGGAGTAGAATATATCTCTGCTTATGCCACATCTTCCAGATTTGCAGAAATACACATTATCTGTGTATATATTACACATTATCTGTGTATACGCTATATCCGTCACCAAAACTAAAATATCAATGTCTTCTCAATCACAAATACGAAATTATGTTCAGAACAAAAAGAAATGACTGTTTTCACAATTAAAAGATCTCCATCTTCAGCTCCTTGCTTGGCAACCATGAGTGCTCTCTCCTATTCCTTTACAATCAGTGATATAAATCTGGATTTGTTCTTTTCATTCTATAACAACTTTTCCTTTGGCATCTGTGGAAACATATCACCATTAAAAATAACTTAAAAATACTGTAGCCTGGAACGACGACCTCTTTCAGAGCTTTTTGTACTTCTTATATTTTCTTCAGTGGGGTATACATCGATGACTACCACAAAATTATTGCCGAGATTTCGCTGTACATTCTTAAAAATTACAGAAAAACGTTCGCTCCGTTGATGGATTCCAATGTATTCTGTGTAGAAGATAGCCTGGATCTGCAACATCAACTTCATCCTTTCCAAATATTGCTTCATTTGGCAAAGAGGTAAAAACAGAGTAAACAGAGATATAGATTTCGTTCCTTATCGAAAGACTTCCTCTGAGAAAAGTGATAATGAAAACGGAGAAAGTTCATATTAGAAATATTTTTTCAAATCATCATTAGACTGCTTAGCGATGATCATTCTGTGGATAAGTATAAGCGGATCCAGGGCTACTTTTCCTTTGTTAGTATTAATTTGACGACCAACAGTTTCCAAGGAAACCACTATATCTTTACATCAGAAATGAAAGTTCTCTAAGTCGTTCGCAATTCCTTTCGTTTTCCTGTGGATGCAAATGTGGTAAAAATCCAGCTGCAAAAAAGGTGGACTTGTTCTATTATCTGTCTTTATTGCGGAGTCGAATCCTGCATAATAGACCAAATATTAAATACAACATGGAAAAAGTTTGACGATACGCAGCCTTTCGCTCAAAATGATACATTATATACATCAAATACATTAGAGACTAGAAAAAAGAAATAAAACAAATAACGAAAATGCTTTATATTTAAAGTTGTTGGTGTATCATTAATTTTTTTTGTTTTTTTTAATCAATTAAAACAAAAGTAATATATTGGAAAATTGTTCTTATTAGTTGCAAAAACGCTTTTCTTTTCCTAGAATATACACAATAATGGTTTTATGATAATATTATTTTTAGAAGATCTAATTAAAACAGAGTATTTTAGTTTTTATTAACAGAGCACTTTCAGTAAAAAAGTTATTTCAACATATCTTGTTCGTATAATCAGGAGTAATTAATAATGTTATGGATCTAACTTGTTAGAAATTTAATGCTCCAAAAGATTGTTTCTAATGTATTTTTTAATAAAGTGCACACCAAAATGGTTATTGAAGCGAAAACATCGACTTTTCTGACACTTTGTGTTTTTTTGACAATTTGGCCAATATTGACAACCACGTATTTCAGTAGGTGTTTCGAATTTTCCAACATGTTACATACCAAACATGTAGGCAATTTATTGTTCTTTAAAATTTCTAACGACAAAACTGAAAAAAGTACTTTTTTTTTAGAGTTTTTTTCAAGATGGCGGAAAACGCACATGGGTGAAAAGTGTGAAAACTTGGGCTTTTAATGAGGGGAGTAGTACAAACAATCGTGCCTAAAAATTAAATTTACCCCACCAGGCAACTCCCTTTTTTAGTCTAATTCTTCTGTGCTTAGAGCTGCCACGTACTACTTGCAACAAAATCCTGCGTGTTTTGCGGGTCTCATAGGTCTTAAGGAGGTTCAACGGTTGCTACAAGATATTAAAAAAAAAAAAAAAAAAAAAAAAAAACCTGACCACTACAACCCATGAAGGGCAGTGCAATGAGGTGATTAGGCCTTAATCACGCTCAGCCGCCAGGTTTTTCCCCAATTAATTTGGGTACCCACTATATAGAGGCTGGGTCTGCCCCAGGAGGGTCTCCATACCCTAGGGTCGCCCCCCGACTGAATTAACAGAATAAATAATATTTCTGCCACAGCCGGGATTCGAACCCAGGACCCGGGGCACAGCAGACTAGTGCTCTATCCACTAGACCACGCCGTCCCCTACTACAAGATATAAGTCCCATTCCTATTAAGATCGTTAAATTATTTTAAAAACGTTAAACATTGAAAAATATCGGACAAAATATGCATGCTATACCGTGTTGGTGTAAAGCGAAGAAAAAATGGTTGGTATCGCTGACATAAATTATTCTTATGCCTTGAAATAACAATAATGGAATGGCGTGATACAGTGGACAGAGCACTACTCTACTTTTCTCCGAGTCCTGGATTGTAATAACAAAAAATTATTTATTCTGTTATTTCAGCCAGAGGTAGACCCTATGGTATGAAGAACGTTATGGGGCCCTGTAAAGTTGGTACCTAAAAATGAAGAAAAACCCTGGATGGGTTGCAGAGGTACAGGTTCACAATAAAAAAAAGAGGTGAATAGAGGATAATTATTGAGCAGGCCAAGAGTCACCGTGCGTTGTAGTCCACGAAGCTTAAACCAAGATTCGTAAAACGTGACTTTAGAAGCCTTTCTAATTGATTAGGAGTAAACCCGCCCATACATTTGTGCGTTTTGTTTGAGAGATATTAGATAAATAATAATAATACAAGCACAACCTTGTTAAATAAAAACACGCCAAGCCGTTTAAATAATGTTTGATTATAACATTTAACATGCATGCTAATGTTTACATGTGAGTATTAATTTATTTGCAGCTTCCTAAATAATTTATATAAGTGAAAACTTTCAGACTCGAATATCTCCAAAAAGCGTTAACGGACAATCCTTCATAGGAAATGTCTATCAAATCCATATTTATTATTTTAAATTAGAAAAATAATACCGAACATGCCGTAGAAAGAGTGTTGGATATCCACGCTCAATATTTATCTATTTCGCTGCAATAACCGTTACTCGTCAACGTAATTCTCATCAAACATTGTTTTAATATATCAAATGTTTATGCCTTTAATTTAATAAAATATTACTGCCAGTTAAAAACGAATATGACTTCAGATATATTGTTTCCAATCTTCTCTATGAAAAATACCAATGACGATAGGCAATGTGGAATCAAAATATATGTGCAAGCTAAATGCTTTTCGAATGAATTAAAATTAAACGAATGCAGCCATATTTTGAAGAACTTTGAGAAATATTGTACTGGAAAGAACCAAGAAATTTCGTAAATAAATTTTGAAACGCCTATACTCACCAAGGGCTATTTTTCAATAATTTCCTTATCTCAAGCTATTAGACACTATAAAATAAATAAACTGGGATGTATAAAGTATATGTAGCGAGATAATCTTACTGACGGCGATCATCGGATGTATTGACAAATATTAACAAAGTATTAAATTATCCTATATAATTTTTATTATAATAATAATAAATTTTCTACACGACCAAAATTTCAAATATATTTTTCTTTTTTGATGTTAATTATGAAATAAAGCAAAATTATCGCAGAAAATATCTTTGTAAAATGAAAGCTCAAATACTTTTTTTGGTTTATTATTTTCAATAATGAACATTTGTAATCGACCAAAGAAATTAACACCCCTCAAAATTGAGGGCTTAAATTTCAAGATATTTAGAATCCCAATAACACCACCGGTTGCGTCTTTTCTCCTAAACTACTAGACCGATTTTTTTTTAACTCGACACCAAAATACTAGAGCATCCAGTTATGATCTTAACACCTAAGCGTTCATATCAACCGATTAGTTTTAAAATGGCTTCCAATTTAATATGAATTAATACGATAACTCAGTTATTTTTGAAGATGGAGAAAAAAATTACTAAGGTTTTTAGCCAAGAAACCAGGAATAATTATAAAAAAAGAAAAGATAAAAACTTTTACTTATGAATACGGCTATAATTAAATTATTTTTTTAAGATAGAGGAAAAATTTTATAGTGTTTTAGAATCAGGACATCACGACGAACACAAAGAACTATAAAAAGAAAAAATAGAAATCTTACCCTTATTGGCTGACCAGAAGATCTAATTTATACCATTTTATTATTTTGCACCTTTTCCCCCAAAACGGCCATAAGAATTTAAATATTACCCAAAAATACACCCACAGTGATTATAAAAGATGGAGAAAATTTGTGTTTTAGGGCCAGAACATCCCGAGGCATAAACAAAATAATAATAATAATAATAATAATAAATTGAGATCTTCCCTATATATACGGTCTCAACTCCGTTATTTTCGAAGATAGAGAAAAAATTCTATAGAGTTTTAGAAACAGTGCATCGCTATTAATTATAAAACAGAAACAAAATTGAAATTTAACCTATATATACGCCCTGAACTCAATTGTTTTTGAAGATAAATAAATAAATACCTATTAATAAATAACAACAATTTAGTTGGTTGTGATACTCGGTATAGTGAATTATTGATTACTTTTTATATTAGTTAAATGCTTTTAAACAAAAATATAAAAAGATATACCCTAATATAGTTATTTGGAAATAGTATACCAGTGTAATAATTTACAGCGTTTTGGTATGGATGATGGATGGATGGATGATGGAGTATTTTTTTTTTTTTTTTTACTTGAAATGATATTTTCTAATACTGTAGATAACTCTTCTCCAGCCAAATCCTCAGTTCCTGTATGCTACTTAATTAAAATTAAACGGAAAGTGTTTAGAACTGGGTAATAATAAGATTGATTCTAACAACTTTTCATAACACGATCAAAATATACATATAACTTCCTACGGATGTGGAAAGCTAGGAAGAAATATTAGAACGCACACTATCCCAATATAGAACAAAGTCAAAACAACATTATCTCAATTTATGTACAACTAAACAGTCTGCACCAGTTTTAAATCAACAGTGACATAGACATAATAATGACATTCGAGTACTTTTTGAAAATCTTAATCTTAATTTTTTTTCTCTATTAATTTTATGTAAAATAAAACAAAACAGCACAGAAATGCCCTTTTAAAAATGTGTATACATTGATATTTAATTTAATATCTCTGTGATCATGGGTTTCTTCGTTTATCCATTTAACGTCTCTTTATGCTACTGTGGCTAATCGGACGATGCTACATTGAGAGTCCAAAACTTTGCCTATCCAGGTTTAATTAGGATAAGGATCTTTAACGAGTACCTGACATCGCACAGGCTCGGGACCACCTTCTTAAGCCCTCTCCTAAGCACGACATGTCTAAGGATTGTTTAGTCCCATTGAAAAATCATAGGGCCAACTGCAACGTTTGAACCCGCGACCTTGGGTATAGTAGGCTGTTTGCTCTCCATCACACCACCGGTGACCCCTGGTTTCTTCGTTTTGTAAAGTTGTTTCTAATACTAAAGGGACGATGGAAATTTTTCAAACAGTTAATTTGATCAACAATATTTAAAACACTGTTATCAATTATAAAGAAATCTTATAAAAAAAATATGATGCATGCTGCTTTCAAGGACTACAGATAAAGAGGCTGAGTCCATTCACAATGTATATATAAAGAATAAAAAATAAAATATACAATAAACTAAAAAGTAAACATAATTTAAAAAATATGAAAATTAAAAGGAAAATAAATAATGAAAAAATATGTAAACAACCAATATTACAGAAAGTTTAACATAAAAAATAAAACACCTAGGATACATTTATAACTGTAATACAACAGGGGTTACCAGTGGTGTTTTGGCTAGCATGATAGCCTTCAATGCCCAAGGTTGAGGCTTCAAACCCCGCAGATAGCCCTAAGATTTTTTTCAAAGAGAGCCCTTCGGAGGAGACGTAAAAAGGTGTTCCCCAACATGTGCGATGCCTGATGAAAGATTCCTATCTTAATTAATCCTGGGTAGGCAAAGTTTAGGACTCCCACCATAATGTCGTCCGATTAGCCACAGTAATATTGTGTGACATTAAATAAATAAAGAAACTATAATACTAAATGTTTTTAGCACGCAACATTCTACCATTGTCAATACTAACCCTAAAACTTACGACCAAATATATTATTTGATTAATCTCATGCCTTAGTAGTGATTCCATCTGCATAGCTCCTTATAAACTCATACGAATCATAACAACGATCTCTGTTAAATTATGGTTCGATTTGGGCATTAAGAAGTTGATTCTTTTATAACAAACCTTTGTTTATATAACCTTTTTTACCTTTACTATTAAAAATTGTTTACTGTTGCGATCTCCCGCCTTCAATCGCCCTGAATATAGTCTAAAAAACATTGGTAAAAAAAGCAAAAACATTGGCACAATAAATTAAGTTTTTGCTTTATTTAACGTTTTGATGACTGCACCCCGAATTAACTTCTCCTTAATATCTACATACTGTCAACCATTCTTTCATATATATTTTTTTGTTTTCAATAGAGACGTTGATAAATACCTTGAACCTCCTCTCTCCCAGAGGTGGTTTAGCGAAGGGTATCCCTTGGAACTGGTAAATGGTTCTGTTGGTCCAGAGGGTGGTGTTGGTGGACCAGAGGAGGTCCCCGAGGCCTCCGATCCGAAGCGCGACGTCTGCTCCCGCCGACAGGGCCCAGGCAAGTTGTGCACCCAACAGCAGCAACATCTCGACTGGCCCTCCTCCTTACCCCCTCTCTGTGCCAGTTAGAGCACGAGGAGGGAGTCTTTTCGGGGATATGTCAACAACATTACGGGTCTTCCAGGTTTCGAAAAGGGAGTTGAAGGTGTTAATTATGAAATAACAAGAAAGTATCATTGATAACATCTACGTGAAGTAAATTTAAAAAATCTGGTGCCGGCAACACACGACTTTCACTTACCTTGGTTGTTAAAATCAAATTACTAATAAACAGAGGTCAAAAAGGTTTAAAGAAATATTTAGTTTCGCTGGAAATGTATGCTTTAGATTGAATAATTGAACAATATAAAATTGTTATCTACAACAATCAGTTAATTTTATCTGCTTTTCACCACTCTCCATTACATTTTACAGTTTTGTGTAAAGATAATATTTTTTCTAATTATTTAGCTTTCCAACGGTATATTATTAATATACATCACAGTTATTATCTTTAAAAAAAAAAAATACATTAAAAAATAATTTTGCTCTTTTCTCTTTCAGTTGATTATCAAATTCATCCAACTTAGATATTTATCCGTTTTTTTATCAATGCTAACAAACAACATGAAATGGTTATTTTTTTTCGAATCTACAAAATTGAAGATACTTTAGAGGAAGAAAATTTAAACAATCGCTATTTAAGCCCTTTCAGACTATTTTAATCAGAATAAAGCCTATGTCATATTAAAGCGCATTAAATTTTAAATCGATATTGCGAGTTTAAACAAAATCTTTAGAGCCGTTTTTGGGAGAATCGTAAAAAGGCGAAAAATGGATAGTGTAAAGTGGCTCTTCTGGTCTGCCGATTTTGATGGAAAAGTTGCTGTAACATCTCTGGCACAGACGCTCTTAAAATATTAAATTTCAGTTTTATATAGCTTATCGTTTTCGAGCTAGACTTACCACATACACACACACAGATCTTTTTGTGGGACTTATGACTCAGAGGATCCTTAAACGTGCATTTCCGGTGAAAACTCGATTTAGAAAATGTTCACGATCGCAATACTTCTCCTTACTATATATTTCATATATAGGTAAAATAAAAATGATTACAGGACGGTTTATCGTCGTTAATTAATAATTCTATGCTTACTATTGGAACGTATAAACTATCTGGTTTGTCCGAGTTCCTAAGCAGAGTAAATTTAGGCTTATCCAAAAGAAGAAGAAACAACTTGTGAATTGTTCATTTAATAAAAGAATATGGAGATAAAATTAATTAATGATAGAGTTATTGTTGACCATTGAGAAATTAGATGAGGAAGATGGTTGGGGGTGCGGTCATAAATTAGAAACACACATTTAAAACATTAAAAATAGCACTTGTTTTAAATGTGTGTTTCTAATTTATGACCGCACCAACAACCATCTTCCTCATAAAATTAATTAGATTCTAACTTTCCGAAAAACTAGATAAAACACGTTGCTGTGTTCAAGAAAAATTTCGAAGTCACAATTAAAAAAATATATATAAATAATAGATATAGAAGTATTTCAGAAATACACCTCCTTACGGTCATTATATTTGTTTTCGATCATTGTTCAATGAGAAAACCATCTATAACTTTTTTCAGTCAAATTCATAATTGTTTTCGTTTTCGTACCAGACCTAACACTCACGTAAGTGAAAATAAAAAGTATTATTTAAAAATTATGATTTATTTATAAAATTTAAATAACTAAAAACCAATATTTTGTTTGAATTAAAAAATGGAACTAATTCAAGTACAAAACGGAAATAATTTAAAACAAAATCCAATTATACGCAGCGGCCAACTACTCTGCCGAATAATAATGGAAACCTACGTTAGGATTTATTTTCATCGTGATTAGCTCAACTCACTTGCCACCCGCTTTTACCCAATTGGCGGATTAAGCCGGCACGAGGCTTCAAGCAAATGTCTCGAAGTGACAGGCTTAAGTTATGAGCGAAGAAACAGCATACACCTTGTAAACCATGTAGCCACCATTTTTTAAGTAGTTTAAGTATCTTTTAAAGAAAAGAAAACAAGGTTTCTTTTTTTCATTTTATGAAAACTAAACACCATGATCATTTGATAATTAAGCAGTCCAAATGCCTAACATGAAAAGAAATATATTCAATTACACTATATATTTATAAATATATTCTTATAAATATATTCAAATTTTTTTTTTTTTTTTTTTTTTTTTTTTTTTTGTTCACCCCTACCTCACCCTTGAAGGCTATACGGGGTTTCTCGGGGCAAGGGGTGAAGACGGGGGATAAATGCTGAGATGCAGAGATGGGCAAAATCGCATTCGGATATACGAATACGAATGCATTCGGGAAGATCGAGTTTTGAAAATACGAATACGAATGCAATCGTATTTCAAAAAAGAATACGAATGCATTCGTATTTCGAAAAAATATACGAATACGAATATACTCACAGATGTAGACAGGTATACGCCCGAATTCCACTGGTCTAAAAACGTATACGTTCCTGTGTACAAGTCATTATTATTTAACATTCTCTGTAAAATCTGTAGCTTTATAACGGTCTATTATGCTTTTCTAATATGCGAATAGAAAAATAATAACCTGGAAAAAGGTTTATTTTTACATGCTTTATTTCTCCAGTTAATTTAAGTTTCTTTAATATTTATCCATTTAATCTTAACACTAGCAACAAGAAATGGTGAGATAGTTATAATAAAGAAAATTAACAATAAAAAAGGTATTTTTTTATTTCATCAGAATAAACTTAAATCTATAGATTTAAAAGTGAATATGTAACAATTAATGATATAAATATTAATAATTATTTCATATTCATTTTTATTCGCGCTTTACTTTACTTCATTATAACCAATTATTTTTTTTATTATTATTTTATTTTATACTACTTTAATGTTTCAGGATATACTACATTCATTTTCATAGGAAATAGAAACAGGGTCATGAATTATTTTCTAAAATTGCCTCTACGGCAAAGGGTATTCCTAACTAGGAAGTCCATTTAGATTTTTTACACTCTATTATGAAAATTGTTTAGTTGGTTTTTAATTAATTTAGGGACTTCCTTCTGCTTTTGAGTCTTGCAATATTTTCTAAGCAGTTTGTCACATATTTAACATCTTTTAACAGGCTCAAAGTTCCAGGGCAGGTATCATGGTAAAATTCCCGATGGTAAAGTTCCCGATGTCCCGTGGTTCTGAGGCGGCTTTATATTACTTCTTATCTTCAAACAAAGAACATTGAAAAAAGAATTATACTGAATTTTGATTAAAGCATTTATTTTAGATCAAATTACTAATAAGAATAAAATAAAATTAATATAGTATATACGATAATAACTAAAGTTTTTTGCGGTTATCATCACTCTCTATTACAGCTTTGAATGTTACGTAAGTAGTTTTATTAGCGCTTTACTTCACTTCATTATAAAGAATTAGTTTTATTATTATTATAACTTTCAATGTTTTGGAATAATAGCAAACTTCTAAACTTAAAAAATAGAAACATAATCATGAAAAACCAATAAGTCATTCCATACCTGGTTTACCTAAACACTTAACTGTAAATGCTTAAAATTTAACATTTTACCTATTCTTGAATGCGTAGTTTTTATTTTCACATAGTTGGTTTGAAAAGATGAAATATTTACTGAACTTTACTTTCAATATATAAGATTGTAAGCTCAAGAAACATATATCATAGGGATAATATTTCTTTTCTTTTTTAATATATTTTATAAGCCCATTACTGCATTAATGTTTTTCATTTTCCACAAATTAATAAATTTTAAGAAATATTTGTTAAATTATTTTATCATAGAGAAGAGAACTGTATGAGAGTAGATATATGTAAATAAATAGATATTCGTATTTAAAGAAGTTATTTCAACAATATTTGAATCATATTTAAAAAAAATATATATATATATATATATATATATATATATATATATAAATATTAAATTTTATGTCTTTTAATATAAGATATTATAAGACCGTATTCGAATTCACGCCTGCAAATGCGCACATATTGACTTGTACACAGACCCATATACGTTTTTAGACCAGTGGAATAAGACCCTTTGCATACCTGTGAAATTCGGGTGTATACCTGTCTACATCTGTGAGTATATTCGTATTCGTATATTTTTTCGAAATACGAATGCATTCGTATTCTTTTTTGAAATACGATTGCATTCGTATTCGTATTTTCAAAACTCGATCTTCCCGAATGCATTCGTATTCGTATATCCGAATGCGATTTTGCCCATCTCTGCTGAGATGAAAGCCCCCTAGCACCGAGAATCAAATCGTAATTATTTGGTTTCAAATTTTGGTCCTCTGTGATTGCTAGGCAACGTGCGTTCAAAGCAACACGCGCTTACCCACTCAGCCACCCTGCCCCTATCTTTCGAGATACAGCAAACAATATCTGTTTTGGACTTGACATCCAAAGAGATGATTAAATAAATATTTGAACAATGGGTTCTCAAGGAAATACGCTCCTACATACTTAATCGAAAGCACATTATGAAATTTAACAAATTTTGTAAATGTATCAACTTTACAATTCCTGAAAATGTCACTAAAATCGGACTAACGGTTCGGATGGCTGGAACATTCAACGAATTAAATTTTTTCCTGTTTTCTAAAATGTAAAAATTGTAATTCTAAGATTTTTTTTGTTTTTATCTCTTGCTTCATGAATATTAAGCTTTCCTGCTCTCATTAGCGACGAAGGAAAAATGTTACAAAATGGAAAATTCAAAAGATTCTCTGTCCAATAGACATCCCATTTAAAGTAGCATTTAAAATTTATAGGGAAGCTTAGGATCATCTTCTGTGAGCCATTTTTGACCACTTTTTATGAGTATCTAGATATATTTTTTTTTAAGTTTCTAATAAACTCCCCGTCAAAAGTATTGCAATACTTAGAAATATTTTAATTTTACAGAAACGTTCTTTCTTTTACAATAAAAAAAGATTCTGAAGTCAATCATAAACATTTTAAAACTGGAAATAAAAAAGTTTTATTAAAATAAATTAAAATATTTCTTCCAATAAACAACAATTTATTAAACTTACTTTTTAAAATTTCCCTTTTACTTTCACTTACTTTATATAGTAAGGAAAAGTATTGCGATCGTGAAAATTTGTGAATTCCGGTTTTCAACGGAAATACACGTATTAGGGTCCCCTGGGTCCAAATAACCAAGTCCCGCAAAAAGGTGTGTATGTGTATGTGTGTGTGTGTGTGTGTGTGTGTGTGTGTGTGTGTGTGTGGTAACTCCCAGGCAGAAACGAACTTTTTCATCATAATCGGCTGACCAGAAGAGCCACTTTATACCATGCATATTGCAACTTTTTATGATTTTTTCAATAGGTTCAGACGATTTTGATTAAACCCGCTATATAGATGTAAAATTTAATAGGCTTTAATATCATGTAGGTTTCATTCTGATTAAAATAGTTTGACAGGGCTTAAATGCCGATAAAATAAATTTTCGTCTTCTAAAGTACCGTTAATTTTGTTGATTCTATAACAATAACTATATTATCTTGTTACCACTGATGAAACACAGGTAAATATGTAAATTGAATGAATTCGATGCCCAACTAAAGGAAATAACTGAAATAAAAAATTTTAATGCAATTTTTTTTTTTTGAAAATAAGAACAGTAATAAATGTGTAATATACCGTTGGAAAGCTAAAGATTTTAGAAAAAAAATATTATCTAATACACAAGCTTGTAAAAGTTAATAAAGAGTGATGAAAAGCCGATAAAACTAAGTGATTATTTTGGATAATAATATAATAGATTTTTTAATGAAACACATGTTTCTATAGAAATTCCATTTAACTAATACTTTAGTGGTTTCACTGATTTGTATCTCTAACTCTTAAATTAATTTTAACAACAGAATTAAGTGAAAGTCATATGTTTCGCGCACCAAATTTCCAATTTTTTATGTACGTAACGATCTTGTGACTCGTAGAAATGCACTTCATTATAAATAACTTGATAATGCAGATGAAAACAGCTTCATTTCAGATTAGACCAAGAACGTGTGGAATATTGGGGTCGAATGAGTCCCTTCATTAGGGTGATGCTCTTAAAACTTATTTTAATCCAACAGCTAGGTCACAAACCCATTATCGGTATGAACTCTTCACCAGAATTACTCACTTATCTTTAATGTAAACGTATCATATTACTCAAAATTACCATGCGATTAACCTAATAAGATTAATATTTGCAATTGAGAACATTAATCATAGTATTTTTTTTAAATATATCTATCCTTTATCTATGGTGAGGTGCTGTTGTCATCATTATAAAAACCACCTAATAAAAACATCAGTAATGAAGACACACGGTAGAAAATTTAAAAAAAGTAAACACAAGGAATCTGAATTTAAACATGTTCTTCATACACAAAGTTCAGCTTTACGGTCCTATATAATAACATCTTAATTTGAAGTGAATGTTACGCTTAAGGATAACAGAGAATAAATCTATCGTATTTAAAATGTTGTAATTGATAGTTTGATGGGATGGTTTATTACTTTCACTTACCTATATATAAAATATAACAGTAAGACAAAGTATTATCGTGAAAATTTTCGAATTCGAGTTTTCACCATAAATCACGTTTTAAAAAGTTCTCTGAGTCCAAACGACCAAGTTCCGCAAAAAGGTCTGTGTGAAATTTCATATTTAAGACAACTATACGCCTGAGATGTTACAGCAACTTATTATCTAGTTTTTTAATCAAAATCATTTAACCAGAAGAGCTACATAATACGATGCATTTTGCACCTTTTTTACGAATTTTCTCAAAAATGCTTTTGTTAACAGATTTACAGATTTTGTTTAATATGATGTAAGTTTCATTCTGATTGAAATATCTGACAGGGTCTGATATTTTAAATTTTCTTCCTCTAAAGTATCTTTAATTTTGTAGATCCGAAAAAAAAAATAACCAAACTCCAAGTTGTTGGATGGATTTGTAGAATCTATAAAAAAATTATATCTATTTAGTACTGATAAAAATACGAAAAAATATATAATTTGAACTAATACGAAATCCAACTAAAGGAGGAAAGTGCAAACATATTTTTGTGTGCAATTTTGGTGTTTTTAACATAAAAAACAGTAATATAGACGTATAACTTTGGAAGCTAAAGATTTTAGAAAAATTATTATCTTATATATTGTACAAAATTGTACAAGTTAATGGAGAATGATAAAAAGCTGATAAAACTGAAAGTTGATAATAGTACAATTGGTTATTTAATAAAACTGGTTTTATTGAAATTCAATGTAATTAACTCTTTTACATTTATTTTATCTCTATGTGTATTTAAAAGTCCTTAAAAACTACTTAAATTGATTTTAAAAAAGGAGGTAAGTGAAAATAGTGTATTGAGCGCACCAGATTTTTTTTTTATTATATAGATTTTTTATATATAGATTTTATAAATTTATAGATTTTTATATATATATAAAATTTTTATACATTATTTTATATATTTATATTTTATATTATATATAGATTTTTTTGTAAATTGAAATTTATTAAGATATTATGATTACTTTCACTTACCTTTATATGAAATATATAGTAAGGGAAAGTATTGCGATAGTGAAAATTTCGAATTCCAGTTTTCAATATTTTAGGATCCCCTGTGTCTAAATCACCAAGTCCCGCAAAAAGGTGTGTGTCCATGTGTCCGTTTTCCCGTGAGCCCGTGTGTTTGTTGTAAGTCCTAAGGCAAAAACTAAAAGTCCTATAAAACTGGAACTTCATATTTAAGATGACATACGCCCGAGATGTTATAGCAACTTTTTCATAAAATCAGCTGAATAGAAAGCCACTTTATACTATGCATTTTGCACCTTTTTTACGATTTTCTCAAAAATATCTCTAACGATTTTGATTAAACTCGCTATATCGATGTAAGATTTGATTGGCTTTAATATTGTGTAGGTTTCTTTCTGATTGAAATGCCTGACAGGGCTTTAATGCGATATTTTAAATTTTGTTCTTCTAATGTATCTTTAATTCTGTAGATTTAAAAAAAATCAGCCAATCATCTAATTAGAATTGATCATTAACGGCTAAATATGACAAGTTGAGCGAATTTGAAAAACAACTTAAGGAGAAAAGTGCAAACATATTTTTTTATGGGATTTTTGTTTTTTTGAACATTAAAACAGAAATATAGATGTATAATATTCCGTTGGAAAGCTAAAGATTTAAAAAAAAAATACTATCACATACAAAAAATTCTAAAAGTTAACGGAGAATGATGAAAAGCCGATAAAACAAACTGATTGTCGTAGTTAATAATATAATTGATAATTTAATAAAAACATGTTTTATATTCAAACTTAATTTAATTATTTCTTT
>CM041292.1:76126668-76161668 GCA_023052935.1 Piezodorus guildinii | reverse complement strand
TTATTTTATATATATATATATATATATATATATATATATATATATATATATATATATATATAGTTACTGTTTTTTATTGTATATTTTTATGTGTAATTGTTTTGTTTTTTTTCTTTTATTCGTATGTATTACAGTTTGTCACTATGGACAATAATAATATTGCTAAAGGATCCCATTCATACAATATTTACAATATAAACAAAAGAAATGTCAAATTACATAAAATGAAACCGAACTAAATAAACGTATACAATAACGAAATTTGTAGATAAAATAAATACAAATAAATGAAGTCAACAAATAAATAAACAAAAAACAAAACATTTCACATTCATACGTATGTACAATATTTACAATCAGCTAGGGAACCCCGGACGGGGCTTGTTCCCCCCACTTGTGGAAGGACAAGCAGAGTCCAAAGGATCCCAGTGCCTCCCTCTCAGCCGCATCACTGGTGAGAGCCAGCGGAAGCTAAGTGAGGGCGCCACAGCCACAATCACACCGCACATGAGAGGAGAATCTGACCAGTGTCAGAACTCCAGAATAGATTTTTACGATATATCTCGGGGCCACTGCCGTTTCAACCTTCTAGGTGGGTTGTATGGATGAGTGGAGATAGGGATCGTGCTAGAGGATTAGGATGGTGAATGAGGTTCTGGTGGAATTTGGAAAATTTGGATGGAATTAGGTCTGAAATAAATGGAACATTAAGGTCGTGGTGCAAGGTATAGTTGGATACATAATAAGGAGCATTTACTATTATTCGGAGGACTTTGGACTGAAAGGATTGAATGCGTTTGATGTTAGAACGTTTAGCTGTCCGTCCCCCACAGTTCAAGTCCGTAGGTCCAGATGGGCTTCAGTATTGTCTTATAAATTAATAATTTGTTGTCAACTGTAAGTTCAGATTTTCTGTTTAATAGTCTGTATAACTGTCCGAATCGTCGATTGAGTTTATGTGTAATTAGTTGATGTACTTAGTTTATTTAAATTTATTCAAATGCTTTATTTAATTATATCTGTCATTGGGCAATTAACCTGTTGGTGGGTTTTCTTAATGAAAAAATGAATAAATAATCATAGTCGTTAGTATCGTTTTAGTTGTTTATTTATTTAACGTCACTGTATGCTACTATGGCTAATCGGGCGATGCTAAATTTGGCTATCCAGTTTTTAATTGTTTTTTTTTTTAATTTTCATTTTAGTCTGAGAACTTAATCCTACTAATGCGACTTTGGCAATATTGTACAGCGAAATGTTTGAGTCATTATATATAATTTATTCCATGCGTAGTTATAGATTCAATTTTTAATGTTGTGGCTATTAACACCAGTGATACGACGAAGAGAGAGGCGCTGGGATCTCTTGGATTCCACAAGCCCAGGGAAAAGCCCAGTCTGGCGTCCCTTTAGCAGATTTTTTAAAGTTATGATTGTTTGTATGATGTTTATTTATTCGCCAACGTTGTATTTATCTCAATTATAAGTTGTTGTTTTGAATTTTTTATTTTATTTATTATTATTTTATTGTATATATATATGAATTTATTTATTTTCTATTTTATGTAATTTCACTTTATCATTGTTTTTTGTATGTATTGTATGAATGTGGTCTCACATCACTATTGTTCATTTTGAAACAAATTGTAATATATCTCCATAAATAAATATTTATAATTTTGAATGGAAATTCGGTGAAAAATTGTTTGCTGTTTTTTTGTATGTAACTGTCCCAAAATAGTCGGAAAATATTCGAAAGGTGATAATCCATTGATTCGTTTACGAGATAGGCCCGGAAAAGCGAATGAAAATTCGGGGGAAGACTGTATGATGCTTTTAGTATTAGTATACCTCAAAATAGTCGGAAAATTGTCGAAATGGTGGAAATCCACTGATCTGTTCACGAGATACTTACGGAAAAGCGAATGGAAATTGGAGAAAAAATCGTAAACTAATTTTCCTATGAAACTGCCCCAAAATAGTCTGAAAATTTTGTAAATGGTAGAATTTCCTCTCAGCATTCTCGCAAAATGACAATACCATCTTCAGTTGCTAGGTCTCCGCATAGATCTATGTAAGGTTTTGTGATGAAAATCGAACATTGAAATATGAGAGGTCTGCTGTTGATATAAATCCGTCAGCCACTGATTCATTTCTATTCTGAAAATTTCTTTTGATTCCCTGGAGAATATTTTTAAAGACAATATTGATGGCAAGATACATTGCCTTGGGAGATGGGAAATATTTTAGGACAATCCTTCTTCAGCTACTTTAAGGTTTTCACAGAAGAAAGAGGAAAAAACGAAGAAGGAGATATATAAATCTCGGGATAATTTTGTTCTTTCCGAATTGAAGAGAGCAATGGAAGAAGGGGGGAGGGGGTCTTCTCTCTCTGCCTGGAGGAAAACCGATACGATTGAAAAATAATAAATCTTTCTTTGTGACGGCTATTGACTGGGCTGGTAAATAGCGGGAATAAATGCAGCCGCTGGGCAATAAGGACCAAGGGGTGGGGGTGGAGTGGGGGCTATACATCTGGATTACCAACCCTACAAATATAAAATATGTGGCAGGGCGCTGAGTTAGTGCTCCTGGGGCTCACTCACTTGGCCAATGTACGCTCTGTAGGATCGTCATGAATGAAACATACACAGAAAGCCCTATGTCATCATTGTCACGATATTTCTTTGTTTAGGATACACCCTTGTTTCAGATAAAACGTTATATTTCACGATATAGTTGAAGTCATCTGTGCTCTGAAAGGATATAAATTATTGATTGGGCTATTGAACAAAAATCTGATCCGCCCAACACACGACTTTCACCTAACTCAGTTGATGAAATCAATTTAAGACAAAAAAAACAACGTTTTTTTTGTTCCTTTGTTTAGATATTTATTGAGATATATTACTTTCACTTACTATATATAGTAAGGGGAAGTATTGCGATCGTGAAAATTTTCGTATTCCAGTTTTCAACGGAAATACACGTTTTAGGGTCCCCTGAGTCCAAATAACCAAGTCCCGCAAAAAGGACTGTGTGTGTGTGTGTGTGTGTGTGTGTGTGTGTTGTGGTGTGTTGTGTGTGTGTGGTGTGGTGTGTGTGTGTGTGTGTGTGTGTGTGTGTGTGTGTGTGTGTGTGTGTGGTGTGTGTGTGTGTGTGTGTGTGTGTGTGTGTGTGTGTGTGTGTGTGTGTGTGTGTGTGTGTGTGTGTGTGTGTTGTGTGTGTGTGTGTGTGTGTGTGTGTGTGTGTGTGTGTGTGTGTGTGGTGTGTGTGTGTGTGTGTGTGTGTGTGTGTGTGTGTGTGTGTGTGTGTGTGTGTGTGTGTGTGTGTGTGTGTGTGTGTGTGGTGTGTGTGTGTGTGTGTGTGTTGTGTGTGTGTGTGTGTGTGTGTGTGTGTGTGTGTGTGTGTGTGTGTGTGTGTGTGTGTGTGTGTGTGTGTGTGTGTGTGTGTGTGTGTGTGTGTGTGTGTGTGTGTGGTGTGTGTGTGTGTGTGTGTGTGTGTGTGTGTGTGTGTGTGTGTGTGTGTGTGTGTGTGTGTGTGTGTGTGTGTGTGTGTGTGTGTGTGTGTGTGTGTGTGTGTGTGTGTGTGTGTGTGTGTGTGTGTGTGTGTGTGTGTGTGTGTGTGTGTGTGTGTGTGTGGTGTGTGTGTGTGTGTGTGTGTGTGTGTGTGTGGTGTGTGTGTGTGTGTGTGTGTGTGTGTGTGTGTTGTGTGTGTGTGTGTGTGTGTGTGTGTGTGTGTGTGGTGTGTGTGTGTGTGTGTGTGTGTGTGGTGGTGTGTGTGTGTGTGTGTGTGTGTGTGTGTGTGTGTGTGTGTGTGTGTGTGTGTGTGTGTGTGTGTGTGTGTGTGTGTGTGTGTGTGTGTGGTGTGTGTGTGTGTGTGTGTGTGTGTGTGTGTGTGTGTGTGTGTGTGTGTGTGTGTGTGTGTGTGTGTTGTGTGTGTGTGTGTGTGTGTGTGTGTGTGTGTGTGTTGTGTGTGTGTGTGTGTGGTGTGTGTGTGTGTGTGTGTGTGTGTGTGTGTGTGTGTGTGGTGTGTGTGTTGTTGTGTGTGTGTGTGTGGTGTGTGTGTGTGTGTGTGTGTGTGTTGTGTGTGGTGTGGTGTTGTGTGGTTGTGTGTGTGTGGTGTGTGTGTGTGACTCCCGGGCGGAAACGGTAAGTCCTATGAAACTGAAATTTCATATTTAAGACAACTATACGCCCGAGACGTGACAAAACTTTTTTCATCTAAATGAGCTTACCAGAAGAGGCACTTTATACCATGCATTTTGCACCTTTTTTCGATTTTCTCAAAAACGGTTCCGACGATTTTGATTAAACTCGCTATATCGATGTAAAATTTAATGGGCTTTAATATCATGTAGGTTTTATTTAGATAAAAATGGTCTGACAGGGCTTAAATGCCGATATTTTAAATTGTCTTCCCCTAAAGTACCTTTAATTTTGTAGATTCAATAATAATAACTAGATTATCTTGTTAACGCTGATGAAAAACTGGTAAATATATAAATTGAATAAATTCGATACCCAACTAAAGGAGAAAACAGAAAAAATATTTTTTTAATGCAATTTTTCGTTTTTGAACATAAGAGCAGTAATATACATGTATGATATACCGTTGGAAAGCTAAAGATTTTAGAAAAATTATCATCTCATACACAAGCTTTTAAAAGTTAATAGAGAGTGATGAAATGAACATAAAACTAACTGATTATTTTAGATAATAATATAATAGATTTTTTAATAAAACACATGTTTCTATAGAAATTTAATTTGATTAATTCCTTAATAATTTCACGTATTTTTATCTCTAACTGTATTTGAAAAACCTTTCATTGATTTTAAAAATTGAGGTAAGTGAAAGTCGTGTGTTGCCCGCACCAGATTTTTACAATTAGTTTCAAAATGAACAATAGTAATAGTGATATAAGACCACATTCATTTAATATTTACAACAATGATAAAGTCGAATTACATAAAAATAAAACAAAAACTCAGCGTTGTTCTTTGTTCCATATTGGTTGGAGTAATAGTAACTAAGTATATTCTATATCTAAGTAAGTAGAGAAATGTATGTTAATAAGAGAGTATCCCTTATTTATGGCTATCTAAGCCTTGAGTAGCCTTTGGAAAGGCGTTGGGGATGATTCCCTTCGCGAAGTGTAATAATCAGTGCTCACATTGAGGACGAAGGATATAATCTGGAGCGAGCCATCCCTGGGAATCCTCTTAGCGGACCCCCCTCGCTCCACGCTACTTCCAATTAACTGTTTCTTATAGCCCCTCCTCTCCTTGCTAATCCGATACAACTCCAATAATATTCCGACAATAGTAGTTTGATGAAATAACCTTCACTGAATTGGTCATCTTTTCCGGGCTTTGATGCTCTGCACTTTTCTGATATACTTGTCCCTTTGTGAAAAAGGCCTTATTACCGTTACTCCGGGTTGAGTCAGACGATTGATTGAAAGTAATCTCCAATGTGAAAGTAGACTAGTTCAATTCTGTGGATAAGAGAATTAAACGAAGCAGTGTTGAATCAAAAATTTAAAATAAAAAAAAATGGTGTGCGCAACATACGACTTTCGCTTATCTCCGTTGTTAAGATGAATTTAAGAATTTTTAAATACAGGTGGGGATGAAGTATTCCGGTTATCCGATTACGGTGATAAGTTGGTACAACATTCGGACACTCTTTCTCTTAAGTATGAAATTTTGGTATCATACGACCATTAGTTTTCGTTCCAGAGTTACCTCACATACACACACAAATTTTTTGCGGGAGTTGGTTATTCGTACTCTGGGGACCCTAAAAAACATTTCCTGGAGTTCTAAACTTTTCACTGTCGCAATAATTTTCCTTAAAATATAATATATATAAAGTAAAAACAAAAGGTAATATACTTATAATTATCTTATTTAGGTTTAAATCAACTAATAAATGTTAAAGCTTGATGTCTGGGATAGATTAGGTTCTAACATTTACTATATTCACAGTTTTGGCTTTGCTTTTTTACTTGTGACCATAATTTTAATGGGATCTAGCATAACAGCCTTCTATGCCCAAGTTAGCGAGTTCGATCCAGCGCATGGGCTGATATTTTATTAAATCTAATCGACAAAAATTAGGAATCCAACTATATCATTGTCCGATTAGCCACAGTAGCATAAGCTAACATAGAAAGAATAAACTATAATTTTAATATAATACTTCAAAGGAAGGAAAAATGTACGGAATTTATTAATATGCGGTTTGGTGGAAAGGATGTCCTGAGAGTACGTAAAATCAGCCTGTGCGATGTCATGTGCTCATAAAGCCGCACTATTCTTGGTATGTCGATTTGATTGCGCTTATAAGATTAGATGGCACCCTTTTTTTCCTGTAGAGCATTCCAAATCTCTTGGCGAGGAATCGAATTAAGCACAGCCATCAAGTCAAGAAATGCTAATAATAGCCTTCTTCTTCTAACCCATGCTTTCTCAGAAACCATTCTTCATGAGAAAATATAATCCTGGACTTGCCTCACTGGTTTAAACTGGCTCCTCTTTCAAATCCTAAGCCTAAGCCTGCGTTCCAATATCCATGTATATAATTTATATACTACAGAGGATAGGCGTATAATTCTCACATTTTGTCCGGTAGATTTTCTTAAAAAATGGCATTATATTATTTTTCTAGTCCTGGAGTATTTTCTTTTGTAACTATTTTTTTTTTTTTTTTTTTTGAAGTTCTGGAGGCACTTGACCATTTCTTATCTTCCATATTTTATAAATTCAGGCACAACATTATCCCTGTCTGCTGCTTGGCTTAATTGTTTTTCTCTATAGGAAATATAATATTATATTTCTCTATAACATGATTTCATCATTTTCATTACTCTCCAACTGGTTTTCTTGGACCTTTTACGGCGATCATATCATAGACACTGCTTGTATTCCTTGAGTGAAAAGGTACTCAATGTCATTTTTTCCCATTCTTCATTCATTTCCATTTGACCCTGAATTGCCTTTATCGTCTTGGATGCTTCGTACCTGTTCCACTTTTTTATCTCTTAGTCCATTTACAATACTCCATATATTTTTTTGGTTATCTTCGAAGTTAACTTGGGTATCCTTTTCAAATTCCTCAAAAGATCAAAAGGCTTTCTCTGTTTATTGACTTTTTCATCCCAACAAACTTTGGAATTATTCTGCCTGTAAAGAATCTATGCATTTTTATGACTTCTACATCTCTAAACTTTTCGGCTGTAACTCGTTCATACGTTTTAAATTGTATCTTCCTGGGCTTAGTAATTTGGTATTAGCTATAACCAGGCGATGATAGGTCCCCAACTCAGATAATTCTTATAGGACTTAAAATCACAATGGAACAATGTGAAATTTTAATTATATATAATTGAACTTATCTATATTGCATTTATATGATGACTTATTATAGAGAAGTCACTTGGTTTGTCCTTTTGGCCTCTAACAGTGAATTTTACTGTCTCTGGGCTGCTTTGATATTTTAATTGGCGTTAAAAGCGCATAATTATAAATTGGACACATAATTGAAAAGTAACATAACATTACTGTCATTCCTTTAAAATTTAATTGTATTTTAATATGGATTTATAGTTTATGTTTTTAAGTGTCAAAAATATGTATCTATTTAATTAAAATTTGAATCCCTCAACTGTGGCCAAAATTGAAAAGGCGAGCTCCCTCTAGAAGAGCTGAGAGGGCGGCCATCTTCCAGTGTTATAGCAGCCCCATTCATAGATTCGCCCGGGGCCCTCATTACGCTACTCAATGGATACCCCTTCTTGGGGATTCATGGACTCGGCTATGTCCTTTGGTAGCTTTCTTTAGTGGGAGCTAATACTAGTGGCCGTTGTGTGTACCTTAAGCTCAGTGTATGCTCTGGTCGGTTCTCTTATCCCAAGAGGGTCTATTCGAGCTTGGATGCTACAAGAGTAACAATTTATAACTCAAGAGAATCAGACATATAAATATGTTTTTCATGGATATAATTCTAAACTACTCGGAAAATCATGGATATAATTAAAATGATAAAAGTTTTTATTGAGTATTTATTTTTTTGTACTTCAAATAACCAAATACAGACGTTAAGTTATCATCACATCCCATCTCTGGTTTTTGGGCTAAAGGGCTTAAGTCATAAATTAAAAATTAGGTTTTTATGTATCTTTTAAAAAATAATATATTTCTTTATATATATATATATATTTTTTTTAAATATATTATTTTAAATATATTATATATATATATATATATATATATATATATATATATATTTTTTTTTTTTTTTTTTTTTTTTTTCTCTCATAAAGTTTTTATTGAGTGATATTACAATCTGCCATTAGGACATTTGTAATAGTGATCATGTACAACATTCATACAATACATTCATAACAAAAAGCTTATAAAATAATTATACAATAAAGAATAAATAAAAATATGTACAAACTCTAGAAGTCACTCATACCTATATGTAATCCTCAAACATACAGCACGTGAGTGGAGAATGTAGCGTGGAGTGAGTAGCCAATGCTAAAACTCCAATATAGATGTTTACAAGAGGTCTCAGAGCCACTGCCGTTTTAACCATCTAGGGGGGGTGGTAAGGGTTTGTGAAGCTGGATAGGGATTGAGCCAGGAGATTGGGGTGATGGATAAGGTTCTGATGGAATTTGGAGAATTTAGACGTCTTAGGTCGGTCTAAAATATGACTGGTGACATAATAAGGAGCATTAACCATTTTCGGAGGACTTTGGGTTGAAAGGATTGAATGTGTTTGATGTTTGAAAAATTGCAGTTCCCCAAAGTTCATGTCCGTAGGTCCAGATAGGTTTTTATTACTGTCTTGTAAATTACCAATTTGTTTTCAATAGAAAGTGTAGATTTTCTGTTTAAGAGTCTGCATAATTAGCAAAATCGTCAGTTAAGTTCTTGTTGTCTTAAGTATGCGGGTTCTGAGGTAGTCTTTTGTCTGGAAGAAGCCAGTTAAAATGAACTGGAGGGCAGGATTATCTTCGAAGTGTGAAGGTAATATGTATGCATTTGGATTCATTAACTTTATAGGTAGCAATAAATCATTATTTATGCCGGCATTCGGAGGGAGCGTAAAATGTTGGTCCCGATCCTGTGCGATGTTAAGTACTCGTTAAAGATCCCTTACCAATTAAATCTGGATAGACAAAAGTTAGGATGCCCGCTGTAGCATCGTCTGATTAGCCACAATAGCATAAAATGACGTAGAGGTTTTTTCGTCATACTCCTTCCTTTTAAGACATAATTTCTGCATAATAAATTTTTAACGATATATTTTACCTAATTATTAATCCCCTATTTTGGTTGTATTTTCAAAGTGGTAAAGTATATCTCATATTTAGTGGCGCATAAATAAGTAAGTCCATTGGGTTTTTAATTTGCCTACATGAATACTAATGACTGTGAAAGGATGACATGATGACTATGAAGGAAATTTATTACATTTAATCTATCCAAAAAATTCAAAATTTGATAGCCCTGTTTAATGATGATATAACCTGTCAGATATTTATGATCTGGGTTAACTTCTTTAATTTTTCCCAAAATAATAAAAATGTATGCAATCTATGTATCCTTACAATCTTAATGCTATAAGACTTTGATATCTCTGGTCAATGTTATTGTTAATCCGCCAGTTAATGACGGCATTACCCGTGTTGCATATTATACAAGGTAGGTTGAACAAATAAATAAATATTAATAAAAATAAAAATCCATGGTTATTTTGACTTTAATAAAAAATTAAATTTGTATATCCGTTAAGAATTTTAATAAAAGTAAAAACTATGAGGTAAGCATTTATTTTCTTTCCTACTACTACTATAACTTTCCAATTGTAAAGATTAAACCATATCAGTGATTATGAAATAGTATTGATCGTTTAAGCTGTAAGAAGTTTTTTAAATTAAATAACATAAGATACAATGTAAAACCTTTCTGTAAAATTAGATAGAAGACAAAAGAAAGATACAAAGCGTCCGAAACCCTATCTGGAACTGTTAGGTGGGATTGGAAGAGGTAAACGTAGAATTGCCTAGGAACACAGCGAGGGAAAATGGGGCAGTTGTCAAGATGAGGTTCTGCCATTGGCCCTTCATTGTCCTCTTCTCAAAGAAGTGTGTGGTTCAAGGCGCTGGAGGAAATTCTCCCCAGATTGACCACCTGATAAGCAGTATGTTTCCTTTAAAAGTATAATAATAAGAAACGAACATTCAAAATATTATTTCTGAATTTGAGTTTCTCTCTTTCTAACTATCTAATAAAACATCAACGCCGGCGCCGATTTAAATTGACGATGCTTGAATTTATGCCTGGTTTCATCGATTATTGCTTGTTGACACCTGTATACGAGCTGTACGTTTGCTAACAGTCTAGGAAGTGCCCATTTTGCTATTTGTGCAACTCGTTGTTTTTATTTTTTCATGCTAACCTCAGATTATTGCCCTTAAGTATAACTCGAAAGGCAGTTAAAATGTTGGTTTATTTAATTTTTGCCCTTATAAATAATAAATAAATAAGAAGGATGTGGAAATAAATACCAGTGGTACGCGCCGCTTGATTAGAAAGACTAGTGCGGGACACCAATGATCCGTGTTAATGTATTTAGTACATTTGCGTTTATTTCATTTTATAATCCTTTTTTAATTTCACTTTACACAATATTTATAGCATACTATGAAAATTACGTTGCTGGAAAGTATTGAGTTCGTAAAAATTTTCGGGTTCGAGTTTTTTTTATGGAATGTTCGTTTTACGTTCAAAACTTCCAATTCTACAAATCTTATATTACTGTCATCAGACCCATCTGGACATATGGAATCGATCTTTGGGGCTCTACTACGGCATCTAATTCCTCCCGTATCCAATCCTTACAATCCAAAATCCTTCGCAAAATCCTAAATGCTCCTTATTTCGTCACAAATAAAATCATCCATAACGACCTTAATATCCCATTTGTTGCAAACCTTTCTCGTACCAGATATACCACTTTTAATTCCAAACTCCCAGCCTATATAAACCCTCTTGTCCGCTACCTATCAACCTCACATATTCCTGACAACCCTCCGAGGCGATTGAAAAGAAGATGGCCTCGGGATCTACTTACTTAAATAAACATCTGAAAATTCTACCGCTGGGTAGTTTCTTCACAAGTCTTTCACGCCCTTTACTCTAATTCAACAGTTTTACTTATTGTATTTATGTTAATACAGTTGTAAAATTCAAAAAAATATGAATGAAAAAAAAAATGCTCGTTTTAAAGGTCCGTTGAATCCAAATGATCAAGACCTTGCGGGAGGTCTCTGTTTATGTAAGTTTGTGTGTGTTTATTTGGTAAGTTTTACAAAACAGAAATTTCATATTCTATGAGTGAGTCGGACAGGGCCGCTGCCATTTTGGGTATTTTCCAGGGTTCTTGCATCTGTGACCTTTCCTTACCATCTTGCCTTGAACTCTTCAACTTTCTGATCAATGTTGGTTGTTCTAATGTCATTATTTTGGAATTTAGTGATTTATGGTCTAGGCTAGTAAATTCTCATTGGACAGCTTGCAATGGCCTGAAATTGCCTGAGATTGGGCCTGAGATTGCCCCAGCGGCCTCACTCTGTCTCCACTGGCTCTCAAGACCTGTGACGCGGCTAAATGAGAGGCGCTGGGATTTCCTTGCATTATTCCTCGACAACCACTAGTTGGTCTCAAGGGTTAGATTCGGAGTTCCAAGGGATATTACCTAAATATTGTATATAGGTATGAATGTGGGCGATGTAATTTCTCTTCTTTCTTTTTATTTAATTATTCTTTGTCATTATTTATTATATTACTGATTACTCTGTACTATGGGATGAATGATTTGTCATAGCTATAGTACCTATTGCCCCAGAGTTAAAGTTAAATTTCCTAAATTTAATAAACCGATCAGCTTATTTTATTTTTTTATTTATTTAACGTCACTTTATGCTACTATGGCTAATCGGACGATGCTACAGTAGGAGTCCTAAATTTTGCCTATCCAGGTTTTATTAGGACAGGGATCTTTAACGAGTACCTGACATCGCACAGGCTCGGGACCACCTTTTAAAGTCCACTCCGAAGGACGGCATAACTAAGGATTTTTTACTCCCATTACAAAAATCCTAGGGCCACCTGCAGGTTTGAACCCGTGACCTTTGGCATAGGAGGCTGTTATGCTAACCACCCAGCTACAAGTGTTCCCATAAACCGATCAGTGTTTATATCACTATAATATACTTCTCGTTTTCTCCTTGGCGCTACACCTGACAAGCCTTCTAGGTTGCCAACTCGTTTAAATCATATGTAAATGGGTCAGATCCATGTTTCATAAAGGTGAACATTAGTTCTTGGGCAGGAATATATATATAATATAAATAATACTAAAATTGGGCTTGACCGGTGAACATTGGACGAGTCTGTGCCGGCGAAGTTTGGTGGTATCGGAATCGAACCTTCGGGTTCGGTAAGCCTATTATTATTATTATTATAATACAATAAAAAAAAAGATGAATTTAAAAAAAAATACAATGAATCACATGTAAATTCAAAATCAGTTTTACCTTTATACTAATACTATTGTGCACATATATATATACATCAATTCACCAATTGTAATCAATGCAAAATATGATGAGTAAAATTATTCCTCTAATATATATTGCGTACGATTTGCAATGCTACAATTACTTATTAAAAAAAAAAATTATTTATTAAGATTCTCAACTCTACTTCATAATACAACAAGTAAATATGATAAAAGAAAAATTACATGAAACAGACTTGTACAATAACTACCCAATGGTATAACTCCTGTAACTAAGCAATACTAGAAGGTCTCGATGCCATCTTCTTTTCAGACGCCTCGGAGAATTGTCAGGAATGGAAGAGGAAGCAAGGATTGGAACTAGTGGGTTAGAGTGGAAGAGCAGCTTACTTATTTTTAATCTTTAAAAATAGATTGTCACACAATAACTATGTCGGGTAAGCTACAATATGGAAAAAATCCGATAGCAACCAAGGCAGCTTGACGAAAACGTGGATGTCAGTTTATTTCAGGTACCTGGAAACGAGCCTTTTCCACTAATCTTATGGTCAGCTCCCCTCCCCATACGACACGTTTAGATGTAAAACACCTCTAGAAGCCGCATAAAATCCCCAAATTCACATATAAAGTGCTGGCTAACCAGGTCTTAAGTGCCGTTAAGAACCATAGTAGGGATACACTTGTCCCTTTCAGCTCTCTTGGGATGAACTATGAGGAAAACATTATTCACCTTTTCATATAAAGTTCGGACCAGTTTATGTTTCTTTCAGGTTTATCCACACACACACACACACACAAACTCAAAATTTTACAAAAATGAAACCAAAAACATTTAACTATAAATAATTTTCTCAAGAATATCTATAAATAAAAAAATTAAATACTTGTGAATAACTTAAATTTTACAAGCCAGATAGATAATCAACATAAGAATCAATAAAAACAATAATCATAAATAGAAACAAAATCAGAAAAATAATGAACATAAAATGACTTGCTGTTGAATTTTATATTATTCAAGTATTTCTTTATACAAAATCAAATAAAAATTTTCTTCACAAATAACAATACATAAATAATTTTGAAAAACTCCTAATTTCACGAAAATGATACTAAAAATATTCAACTCTTAAGAGTATTATAAGTGAATAAAACAAATACTTGTGAAAAACTCGAATTTCAGTAAACCATAAAGACAATTTACAAATCAAAATGTAATAATCAACATAGGAATCAATAAAACTAATAATTAAAAAGAAGTAAAAAAATAATGAAACATAAAATATAATTTTAATCACCAAACCATCGAAATCACAAATGATTTAAAATATTTAATCATACAGAATAAAAAATTAAAGGTTCCCTTTATATAGTAAAGTACATAAATGCTTGTAAACAACTTAAAATTACACACACACACACACATATATATATATATATATATATATATATATATATATATATATATAAGAGAGAGAGAGAGAGAGAGAGAGAGAGAGAGAGGTTTAATAGTATTGTTTGATTAGTTCTCGACTGTTGATAATTTAAATTAAATATGTTGATAAATTCCACTGGTCATAAAATTCAGTATATTTTATTATTTAGGCAGCAGTTCGAGAATTTATCATTCTCATATTGATGCCAATTTGAGACCAAATAGTGTATTATATAGACTGGGCGTATACTACAAACTTTGAAACAACGCTGAAAAATAGAAACAACACAATGTTATATAATATATTTATATATACATAACAATTAAATCAAGTCGGAAGGTTTTTACCGTTATTATCATCCAAAACAGCACTGATATTATAGTAGCACCGAAATATTGGAACAGGTTGAAAAAATTATTCTATCTTATCAAGATAAAACATGACTTTTTAATTTAATAGGATATAAAAACCAATGTTAACTAACTGATAATTTATTATTTCTATTAAAGGTGTGATTTGTATGATTGATTGAATTTCGAATATTCTTAGGGTAACATGAATAAAAACATCATCATCCTTTTATATGTTGATCGTTGGCCTGGCCGCGCATTGTAGTTTGCTGTGATTACGTACGTATTATCGATGATATGTTATGAGGTAGAGTCATCACTCCCTATTCATATTTTTGTGAGTGGGCACCAGTTGTCTAACGGGCCTCACATACCTGAAATAGTGGTTGATAGTGAATCGCTTTTTAATTATATGCCTCAGAAAGTGTCTTCAGAACTGGGATTCAAACCTTTGGCTTTCATCATCATTCTCCCATTCCCAGACATGGTCCGTTATCTTGACTTTCTTCAAAACAAAGGGTGAATTAATGGAATACATATTCCATTCTAATTATGGATTAACTTATAGGGCTGTGTGATTAGCAAGATATACTGCTAGAATGAACTCCCCATCTTTCGTCATGCAATGAACTATTTGATAACCACTCTTTTAATAGAAAATATTTGAAGAATATCATCTCATTTTAAAGTCAAATAAATAATGAAAGATTTTTTTTAAAATATTGACCTGTAATTAGAATATTCTGTTTGTTTTGTCTGTAAATAATCTTAATATCTATGTTTAAAATATTTATTATCTCACTTAAATTGCATCCATTGAGTTTATTGCATGGCATACAGCGTGTTTTGGAAACGCTCTCTACCTCGAATCGGAAGTACACGATTTCTAAATCACCCATTATACAAGTGAGCCACAACACCGATATTGCATTAAATAGCGCAGCCTGCACGCAACGGATTCATTTTATCTATCAACAATGTCAAAATATCGTGGTACACATAAGTGCACCTTAAAATAAAGCTTTGATAATGTATATATTTTAATTTAAATAAAAATATTTGATTATACATTTATGAAACTACTAAGTTCGGTCTATGTTGGAGTCGTTAACGAGAAAATTTTAAAATGTGGTACAATCAGTTTGTAAATTTATCTTTGATTTTTCCTTGTTTAAGCTGTCAACTAAAAAACTCACAAGATAGCATATCATAGTATATAATTAAAATACAGAATTACAAGGATTTTATATACGAATACAAGTACATGCTTGTAGTCATAAATATTCAGTTATGCTTTCATTAACCTTTATATATACTATCAAAAAAATATTGCGACCTTAATAAATTTTCATTATAGGTTTTATCTAACTATTAGTATACTAATAATTTTTATATTAGGAATCTAGATATGCTGTAGAAGTTATTTATACTTACGTATACCCAGCCTAAAGTACTAATTCATGTCCCTATATTCCATTCACATTATCTACCCTTAAATTAAATGGTATAACTACTAGTTTTTTCTGCATTTAAAATTAGTTAGTATGGCCACAAATCTAAAGGAACCAATTAAAAAAAAAAAAAAAACACTACACTTCATACTGCCTTTATCACAAGAAACCAGACTCACTCTTCCCTCTCATTAAAAATTCGAAACGAGCCTACTTAGAATGAATATCGTCTTACAGAACCGTGGCTACTAATAGGTAAGTTTATATATATATATATATATATAATATTTCGGAAAAACAAAAGACACAATTACATCTATTGCTGCAAATCAAAACAATTTAATCGGGACAAGGAAGTGAAATTCCGAAGCAATGTGTTGATAATTATTCGTTGAATACAATTGCTAAAAAATGTCTTAGCTAATGTTCATTCATTAGAATAGTTATGTGAAGACAGTGTAAATTAAGATTCAACTTCATGTTTATGATCTGAAGAGGTTATTTTCCAAGCAGAATGTAACACAAAAGAACGACATAAAATAGAGAAACCTAAAAAAGAAGGATGAAATAAATCAAATTCAGATATTAAGGAACATCATCAAGTCCATAGTCGATGTGGGCCTATTCATGAGAAAAACAACTCGAGTCGATGTGTCAGTGTGAATGTTTCTAGTGCCTAGTGCCCGTTCGTCATAAAACAGATTCATATTGTTGGAAACATGTTGGTGGTTGACCAAAATAAGTTTTAGATAGAATCAGGAAATTATTAGCTCGAGTAATTAGAATAGGCAAGTTTGATTTTAAACAGCTGTACAAGACCTTAACAACCTTATTTATATTGACCACCTCATTTTCCTGAAATAAAGATCATTGAGCTCGTATCTTTTATGTAAGGATAAATTCGTATAAGTAAGAAAACCTTCTGGGATCGGTAAAGAATTGTTGAATCCAATATCCTTGGATCTTTGTTGTTAGTCGGACTTGTCTAAAGTGTTACAAACAGCGCTCAAGTCATAATTAAACTCTAAGTAAGCAACACTAGGTTTTTCCTTGAAGTATTATTATATATTGGGCTGCAAAATAAGATCGTAAATATTTTTAATCAAGCTTTTCTGCGATATCCCGTGTCATGGAGTGAGGTTTGTCTGAGACCAATGGTTGAATTCAGTCATCATCAAACATTTCACAACCCGAGCGCTTTGCGTCTTTCAAGTCAAAATTTCGGTTCTGAACTTAGCAAAACACTCTGAGACGATGTTTTTTTCTAAGGTATCGCCATACACCCGAAAAACTTCGTTAACAGTTCGTGCAGCGGAATACCCTTTTCAGAAATATAAAATCATTAAATGACGAAAATGAATTTTTTTCTTCTCCAATTTGCGCTCGCTTGAAACTGATTTATAAAAGTACCATAATTAATCCTTTTTTAAAATTTGTAAAGATTATCGACTAAGTCAACATGATCTTATAAAAACAGAGAGGATAAAATGAAACATTGAAAACACTACGAACTAATAAAAAAAAACCTGTACCTCTAAAACCCATGCAGAGTCTTGGGCTTAGTACATAAAAAGATTCGCAATGTTTCCAGGCTAACGGCAGTGCAATGAGGTGATTAGATCTTGATCACGCTCAGCCGCCAGGTTTTTCTCCCAGTTTGGGTACCCACTTTAAAAAGGCTGGGTCTGCCCAAGGAGGATCTTCATACCCTAGGGTCACCTCCCGGCTGAATTGACATAATAGATAATATTCTGTCATGACCGGGATTCGAACCCAGGTCACGTAAAACAGTAGACTAGCGCTCTGTCCCCTGGACCACGCCGCTTCATGTTCCATGGGCTTATTTAATAGCCCAATATATTTTTAACAAAATCACAAAACTGTAACATTTTTTATGATATGCAACATTCTATTAGTTATAGAATTACAGTTTTTACTTCTCAGATACCTGTGTATAATAGATTAATTCAACTTCGTACTGCATCAATATTATTCGATGCTTAGTCCAATATTTGCCATCATAATCATTAGATACTCTGTATTTCTTTACTTTCTTATTCTGAACTAGCATTTAATTACAGCTTTTAAACCAAACAATCTAAACCCATCTCTATAGCCTTCCTTTTGTACTCCTGACAAAGACATGGGGAAAGAGACACTAGAATAGAGCGACACCTATAATTACTGCTAACTGTTCCGTGATTTCTAGCCAAGAGGGAAGGCGTACAATGGCATTATTAACCAGCTAACTGAGTTAGCCGAGGACTGCAGTAATCAACAGTAATGAAATAAATTATGCATCACCCCACAGACTGTCTGTTCTGAATACTGAGCACCTCTTGGATAAGGTTTTAATCTTTTGTGTTGAGGAATTTCCATCTCTCCAATTACCTCTTGGTCCGAGTTGTTTCAGGCTATCTACCTGGAGAATCTGAGTGGTTAGTTTGATTTTATAAAATTGGGTTCAAAGCTAAAGATCTTATTTCGGGGTCAAGGAACCCAATGCTTGATTTAACAAATGTAGGTTAAATCTCAATATGTAATTAACTTAGGGACCTTCACGTTTTTTTTTATATATGTATATATAAAATTTTATTATAAAATTTTTTTTATATATGTATATATATATATATATATATATATATATATATATATATATATATATATATACTTATGTATTTTAATATTTATAATTTTCACCAGATTTAAAGGTTTCTCCTTACAGGATATACAAATGGAAAAAATATGAAATTTTTTCCATATTTGAAGAAAGTTAATTTGTTCATTTAACGTCTCTTTATGCTGCTGTGGCTAATCGGACGATGCTACAGTGGGAGTTCTAAATTATGCATATCCAGGTTTAATTAGGATAGGGACCTTTAACGAGTACCTGACATCGCACAGGTTCGGGACCACCTTTTAACGTTCCCTCCGAAGAACGGCATAACTAAGGATTTTTCACTCCCATTAAAAAATCCTAGGGCTACCTGCGGGTTTGAACCCGGAACCTTGGGCGTAAAAGGCTGTTATGCTAGACACCATGCTATTGGTAACCCCAACAAGAGTAAAATCTTTTGTGGATATCTTCGATTTTTCTTGAAAATGGCTGTTATATTTAGGGGGCGGAGTGGCCGAGAAGGTATTGGGATGTGCGTTGTCCGCTAACCTGATTAACAAAAGTTTGAATTGACGTAGTGATGAGTTGGAGTCTCAGTACCAGGGGGCTGGCTTTTATATTAAATAACCCTGGATTAACCCCGCTCTCACCCTCTGGCCCGAGAAAACCCAGTATAGAAAAGGCGAGGTAGGGTAGAAAGAAAAAAAAAGGGGGGAGAAGGGAACTGTTATATTTTAAAATTTGTGGAGTGTTATTATAGAGCCGAAATTACGCTATAAATAATAAATTACATATTAAAGATGAGTAATATGAATTCATAGATTACACCAGGTTCGTTATTTTAATTTATAGAATTCATTAGTTACTTTTAACATTTTCCTTAATTTTAAAAACCTCATATAAAATAATTTTTTTCAATGTTTAAAAGTCTTGCGTTATATATATATATATATATATATATATATATATATATATATATATATATATATATATATATATATATATTTTTTATTTATATTATATATAATATATATATATATATATATATATATATATATATATATATATATATATATATATATATATATATATATATTATATATAAATATCATGCCTGATACTTTTAAATATATTTATATTATTTTCGTTATGATTTTTCAATCTACAAAATTTTTAAATAACCAACAACTTAGCATTTAACACACATTAGGAGGAAATTCTAATTTGGATCTGCTGCTCAACTTGGCTGAGTTGCTATGAGTACACACCATACCAGATCAATCTTGAAGACAATTTCAAAGAAAAAAGATATTGGGTGATTCTGCCAAATAGAAATACATAGACTTTACTTAAATTACTCTCATTATGAATAAAACGTACCACTTAATCACTAAATGCCTTCGTTAATACTTCATCTTAGAAAAACTTGTGCCTCTGAAGCTGAAAGTTTTTATGTTGGTACTCTTACGCTGCATGTGTAATAAGGCTGGGTTTGAAAAAAAAAACCACTCTGAGTGGGAAAGTACAAAATTTATAAAAAAAAAAAAGATATTTAAAAATCGAAGAAAAACAAGGATTTTAAATTTCCAGAAAATGCATGTTTTTTTGTTACTGAAGTGTTCCAATTTGGTCCAATTAGACATGAAATGTGTAGATTGGCAGAAGATGAACTTGTCTCATACCAAACAATACGCCAAAAAAAGTATTTAAGATATGCTCAATATGTATATAAATTTAAAATAAATGCGAAACAAAATACACGCTTGTAAACCCATCTCAGCTAGTTTCATATCATATAGTAGTATCACACCTCTTCATTTAGAGAATTTAAATTTAAACAAAATTAGTAATTTGATATGTGCATATTCGAACATTGGAAGCATCTCTGTTTAAAGAGGTAACAATGATCTCCTTTCATTCTTATTACATTTATCTGGAATTGAATAATACATTTCCCATTAATTAAAGTACTATATTTCGAAGAAATTATTAAACATTTTAAATATACAATTTAAATAAATAATGAATTTAAAATAATTTTTCGCTGAGACATTCTTGTCAGTGAGTTACATCAACTCTTTCTCTTCAGTTAAAAAATTAAATATTTTAGGTTCCATTCTTTTTCCTTTTTTTTTTTTTTTTTTTTTTTAGACGGCTGCTTCATTAAAATCTTAATTAGATTCCTATTAAGTTTCTTATTTAAAAAAGTAGGAAAAGAAAAGATCATTAATTTTGAAAATCACCAAAACAATCAATAACTAGCATTTTTTTTTTCTTTTGTACAGGTTATGTATATTATAATTTTTGTGCTTTCACTTACTTGACAAAAAACATAAATTGTTGTAAGATAAAATATAAAAATGAAATATAAGAGTTACCATAAATGCCAAAAGCTATATGCAAATTAATGCGCAGGTACTTAATTAATTAATATAATTAAAAATTGTTCTAGCTATAGTTGGTTGTTGCAGTTATTTAAAAATGTGACTTGGACAACTGTAACCCAGCTAATTAATATTACTTTGAAGAATAAACACTATTGATTCAATTAAATATATAATTTTATTATTTAATAGATGAAGGAAATTTTAAAACTTTTATTTATTATTTTCAATGAGCGTGTGTGATTGTAAGAAATATATTTCACTAAATTTAGGAAGAACTGATGCTGTTGGTATTCAATATCTTCCACTAAAAGGTCGTTCATCAAGAAAAGAAAAAGAAAAAAAATTCAAGGAATTCTTTCCCCTTCGATGGCTTATAGTGAGAGCTTTAAAATATAGGGTTCACTAAAGGTATTGGCATTCTTTATCCCGACAAGAAAACTCCTGATATCGGATTTCATATATTCCTTATTTTTGCGACGATTCACCTCCTTATTTCATCACTTTGCATTACATTTTTGATTTTCAACAACACATGTATACCTGTATCTTTATGAATAAGCTTTCAAGCTAAGACAAACAACATGAGGGAGAACCTTATATAGTAGTTGTAGAAAACCTTACCTCTACATAACTTCAGGTACATTACTTGTAAAATGTACCATATAGACTTTTACAAATATCTATAATTATAAAGAATCGCTTAGTTTAATTATTTATCCTAGATTTCATATTAATATCATGTCAATTTAACCCTTTGATTTTTGGAAATTCGAAAGAAAAATTGGTTATAGTTTACTTATTTTTAGCCGAAAAACTTGCAGCAAAACCTCGAAACGTGCAAAATGGTGCAACGAAACCCCAAAATATAAAATTAAGGGCATTTACTCCTTAAACATCTAAAAATAAATTAGCCAAATATGGAAGAGGAACTTGCTGTTTAAAAGTTGTTTTCTTGAAAAATTACTTTAATATAGTTGAAAAAAATAACACAAATCACCTGAATAAAAGATCTGTATATTTTTTTTTTATTTAAATCATTGACTTATTTATTTAAGTAATTGATCATCAATCAAATATTTATCTGATTCCTGCCTTCATTTTTTAATTAGATTTTGAATTAACAAAACATGTAATAAGTCAATCTAGAAGAACTATTTTTAATTTTAAATAATATAATATGAGTTTTTTCTATAGACCTATATGGAGCATTCAAACCGAAGCTAAAACCAAATATTTTACGGAAATTTTTAATGGATTTTTATTATTATTATTTATCTTTTTAAGCAAATTCATGAACAATCTGCGCTCAATGTTTTTATTGATACAAGATTTATAAAATATGAACCGTAATAAAAGACAAAATAAAGCTTTATTGAATCAATTATTGTCTCTCTTATTATTACTTCAAAAACTACAAAAACATCGTTGTCCATAACTGGAAGTGTTTAAAATGATGTACTGGGAATTCATCATCATCATCATTATAATCGTTTCCTCTTCTACCGCTGTTCGGAGTGAGGATCCTGCCTGTAGAGTCTGTACCATATGTCTCTTTCCTGTGCCAACTCCATTCTCCTACTCCAGTCTATCCCGCGCCTCCTGCATGTTTCCTTTACACCGTCCTTCCAGAAGAGGCGGGGTCTTCCTCTGGGCCTTTTTCCCTCTGTGCGGGTCTCATACGTCTTCCTGGCACTTCTCTCCGGATCCATCCTCAGAAGATGTCCAAACCACCTCAGTTTGTGTTCCTCTAGAACGGTCTCCGCCGGTTTGACATCAAGTTTAGCCCGTATAGTGGCGTTCCGATCCTATCTCTCCGTGTCTTTCTCTCTATTTTTCGGAGATATCTCATTTCCATGGCCTGGATTTGGCTCCTATGATTTGAGGTAAGAGTCCTCGATTCTGAGGAGTACGATAGGATAGGAAGAAATGTCGATTTATATACGGCTAATTTGGTCCGCTTTGACACCTCTCTTCTCCCCAGAAAACCTAGCCTTACGATACAGAACATCCTCCCTGCCGCTCCAATTCTCTGGGCCACTTCTTCGTCTATGTAGCCATTCTCATTGAGATGAGCTCCCAGATATTTGAAATTTTCGACCTGCTCTAATCTCTGTCCTCCAGCCCTTAGTATCCTCATTCTCCTTCGGGGTTTCTTTCCAATTCTCATGCATTTAGACTTTCCCGGATTAATCTTCATATTTATTTTGGATAATTCCTCTTGTAGGACATTTATGTTATGTTGGAGGTCTCGATCATTGTCAGCTAGCAGGATGAGGTCGTCAGCGAAGGCTAATAGGGAATATCTGGTGGGGTGGAGGTTTCTGTGCCCTAGCTGGAATTTCCTCATTATAGGCTTGGCTCTCCTTAGTGCCAAGTCCAGAACCATAATGAAAAGTAACGGACTCAGGCAACAGCCCTGCCTTATTCCCAATGACGTCTCAAATTCTTTTGAAATGTGGTTTCTGGTTCTGACCACATTCCTCATATTTTTATAGAGACTCATCACCGCCAAGGTTGTTCCACGGTCTACGCCCCGCTCTGACAGATCCATCTGTATATCTTCTTTCTTCACTCTGTCAAAAGCTTTCTGGAGGTCTACGAAGCAGATGGAGAGCTCTTTATCCTTTTCCACAGTCTTTTCTGTTATTTGTCTCATCGTGAAGATGAGATCCGGTGTAATTCTCTGATTCCTGAAGCCATATTGTTCCTTTCCTAGTTGGCAATCGACAATTTCCCTGCCTCTTGTTTCTAGGATCCTAGAGCAGATCTTTGCAGGCACTTTGAGAAGGGGTATTCCCCTATGGTTGTTGCATTCCCTATTGTCTTCCTTTTTGTAGATGAGCACCATCACTTCTACTTCCCAGTCCCTAGGAATTTTCTTCTTTTTCAAACCATATTTAAAAGATGGAGGAACATCTCTTGGCCCCTTGTTGCCCATGTATTTAATCATTTCTGGAGTAATTTCATCGAGTCCAGCTGCGTTGTCTAGTCTTGTCTTTTCATTGCATCTTGTAGTTCTTCTTCACTGATGGAGTCTTCCTCATCCCAAACTTCCTCTGCACGCCTCAACGTCTCTCCCCTCTAGCAGGTCTTTAAAATATTCCCTCCATCTTTCCATGATGCACTCCTCTTTCCATAGGATGTTCCCTTCTTTATCCTTAATTCCTTTCAGGGTTGTTGGCCGGTCTTTTCTCATTCATTTGAGCACTCGGTAGAAGGCTTTTTTTTTTCTCTTGCATTTTCTTCCAGCTTCCGACCCAAATCCTCCCAGGATCTTCTCTTCTCCTGAGTAACTATTCTTTCATGTGTCTAATACGCAGTTGGGTTTTTTGGCTGAGGTAGACATAGAGGAGAGCTGGACAGCTTTTAGAAAAATCGTCCTTGATGCATCGAAACTGGTCTGCGGAGAAAAAAGAGAACAGATTGGTGGAATGAGGACGTGAAAAAGGCGATTCAAAAAAATAATACTGCCTGGAAAAACTACCTCAGCCAAAAAAAACCTCAGCTGGGAATTCCTATTTGTAAAAAAATATAATATTTACAATTTAACACCTCCAATTTTATTTAGCCTTATATCACGCCTTATGTATTTTAGAAATCTTTAAATATCTGTAAAAATATTGATCCCAAATTGTTCATATATTAGGCTTAAACAAATATAATAATGTTATCGATCAGTGTTATATCGATTTCAAGAGTTGACGCCATATTTTTTAACATTAAATTATGCAAAATCCTAAGATAAGCCTAATATTTCATAATTTGTCTTTTCTTTGTTTCATTGGAATAAAAAAAACAACATATATATTCACAGGATAAGTAACGAAAATATATTATTTTGTTAAGATAAAGTCGATTTTTTGCCTTTAAAACAATTATTCCTTACAAATTCTGTGTACGTCGTAAATTTCTGAGTAAGACGATTAAGAACAGGATAATTTGTTATTTGTTTCAATTTAAATGCTCCTATACAGAATAAATTGATTGAATAAAAAAAAGTATAACTTTAAACAATAATTAAAAATTTTGATTTTTTTTTTTATATAAAATTAGTAACTTTGAAAAAAAAATTAGAAATATTTAAAAAATGTAACTATAGTATTTTTTCAGACTCACTAATATAGGACATTCCATTCTCATAAAAAGAAAAAAATATTTATCCTAATTAGATCAAGAGCTATAGGATGTTTGCCACTGAACCGTGATTTTTTTTTCCCTTCTGTGCTACGCTTCTCATTTTATTCCGTTAATTATTATATTATTTTCTCAAAGAACTATTACTATATAAAAAGTAAAATTTAGTTTTCATGAAATTTCCAATTATTTACAGTGAAACATCTTTTTTCATAAAATAATCTCTAAAGTAGAAATTATTAATAACTATGTCAGTTTATAGATTTATAGCAATTATAAATTTTACTTGTTACTAACAAAATATCTACTTTATTCTAAAAATGATAAAATAAATTTTGGGGCAAGAGATTTTAGACGCTAAGTTACATCTGGCCTTTTCCTCCAGTGAGCAAATTAAATATTTAATGTAGTGTCCTTGTTCCATTTTAGGGCTGCTCAAGCACACCTCAAAGCTCATTATGTTCTCGTTAAGTTTTGTTTTGAGTTTTTTTTTCGCTCCCATTATTTTGTTGGTGGAAGGTTTCTTCTCATTTTCCGAGAAATATCTTAGTTATAATTTTAAAACTATAGCAAATAGAAAAAAACATTCACTGCAATTACTAAAGGAAACAGTTTTTTATGAAATGCTGAACACAAAAATTGTTAAACGTTAAATGACGTTATACCTTTTTATAAGCACTTTTGACTCCCAAGTTTTTGGGGTCAGAAATATGTACGAGGTATAATTACAACATATAAGAAGCGTCCTTTAGAGAATCTGTAATTGAAATATTAAGATTTGTATTTAACTTTTTGAACTTAATTATTATTATTTATTATTTATATTATTAAACATAAGACATAAGTTTTCCAACGAAAGGGAATATAATTCTTTAAACTTTTTAGATTGTGTAGGTTTCCTTCTGATCTGAATTTCTGTCTGATAGCGCTTAAATATCGATATTTATAATTTCAATAAAGTACCGTTTATTTATTGTGGATGTAATTAGTTGACCGTTGAGAATTACTGGAAGGAATTAGTCCGGGTGGCGGTCATTAAATGAAACAACTAAATAGTTTCAACTATTTTATTGTTTGCCAACGTTTCGACCCCCTTTGTGGGTCATCATCAGGGCGCATGGTGGGAGAATGGAAACCCCATTCTCCAGTTTCCATTCTCCCACCATGCGCCCTGATGATGACCCACAAAGGGGGTCGAAACGTTGGCAAACAATAAAATAGTTGAAACTATTTAGTTGTTTCATTTAATGACCGCCACCCGGACTAATTCCTTCCAGTACCGTTTATTTAATTCGAAAAACTTAAACATTTCATCTTATCACAATTGACAAAACGTAAATATACGATTACTTTTTTTATACTGAGATCTGTACATGCAATTATACCTAAAAATCAAAATTACCCAACCTTTTTCCAACAAAATCCTATTTCTACCTGGCTAATAAACAATAACGGTATTTTCAATAGATTTTTATCATTTAACAAAATGTGATCTATTTATATTAAACTGAATTTCCTTTTCCCTTAGCGATCGCATCGCGCGTGACCGGCTTTACTGATTACGCTAATTCTTTTTCGTTAGGTTTATAAAAGTCGTTAGTTTTTTGTTTTTTTTCCTGAGATAATGATAATCTCTCTATCTATGTATTAAAGATTAATCCCCTTTACCTTTGGTCATCGCATCACGCGTGAATGGCTTGACCGACATATTTAAGATAGGACATGGTCTGTCGGGTCAGCTAGTTATAAAATAAAGTTTAATTTTTATATTGGTGTATCTAAAATAAAAGAAACTGGTTTTCATAATTTGTGTATTATAATTGCTTTGCTTTTTTATTTAACTTTATCATTTATTTTTTTCCAAAAGATGTTGTTTTTCTAAAAACAAAACAATATTTAGTGTTACTATCCTTCCATATCGAAACAAATTTTGCCTTTCCCCTCTCCTACTACCTTGTGAACTGTGACAAGCACTCACTTTCACCTCCCTCTTCCCTCAGCAAGTAGTGCGACTTAACGAGGCCTACTCCTGAGTATGCTGGCAAAGAAAGGCTATAGGGTAGGAACGAAAGGAGGTAGGGATCAGTATGCAGAGGGGGCAGCTGAGCTATATTGGGCCGGATAGCCGCCCGAGTGGAAGGTCAACACTCGCCCCGAGTTTTGACGGCCAATATTTCCTTGATTGACGGTGCCGCTATTTGCTCCCCCTCCCTGCCCCACTGTTCCTATATTAGCCTCCCTTTTCCATCCTGCAAAAGCTTTACCTCTCTCTACTACTCCGACGGCAAAGCTTATTTTTCTTTCCTTTTATTACATGTTTTTCTTTCTAAATTTGACCGGTGGCTATTTCTAAACTCCAGAGGAATAATTTTTTGATTGGACTCCGATTGTTGGCCAAACTGTTTTCAAATTAAAACTTTGACAAGAAGTTGGGTTCAGTTAGTTTTCTCAGACTACTCTTGATTGAAAATTGGAGTTTCGTTTGTTAAAATAACTTCAGAACCCTGATTTGTAGGGAATTCTGTTAAGAAAACTACTGAAATATAACTTGATTGACTAACATACAACTGGTTAAATAGGTTTTGATTATTAAATTTTTATTTTCACTTACCTATCTATATTTCTAAATCATCAGTAACCAACAAACTAACTATTTATAAAGGGATAGAGCTCTGGGGCTCCGTAAAAATATCAAATATCCAAATAATTCAATCGTTTCAGTCAAAATTGCTGAGTAAAATAGTGGACGTGAGTATATGAAATAAAATATTTCTACGTGACTAATGACGTTATACATAACGACTTGAACATACCAACGAATTTAACCACTGCTACAGAACATTACTATAACTATAAAGACTAACATAAAACACCAACCCTCTTAAGGAAACATTAAAATGCCCTACGAATCCTTACATCCCACCCCCGAACGACTACGCAGGCGCGGTTGCTTTAGCAGTCCACAAATTTGCTCATTGCAAAGAAATTGTAGACGGTAAATTAAATTGTATGTCAAATTTCTTGTTCATAATAAATAAATAAAAACTATTATAAACAATTATAAAACTTATCTATATATGATATAGGGAAAGTATTGCGATCGTGAAAATTTTCAAATTCATTCAATCCAGTTTTCATTTTCTGGTACCCTGAGTCCAAATAACCAACTATCCCAAAAAAGTATGTGTGTGTATGTGGTAAGTCAACGCGAAAACGATTAGTTGTATATAACTGAAAATTCGTATTTTAAGAGTGTCTATGCCTGAGATATTACAGCAACTTTTCTATCAAAATCAGCTAACCAGAAGAGCCACATTAAACCATACATTTTGGACTTTTTTACGATGTTCTCAAAAACGGCTCTAACGATTTTGACAAAACTAGCTATATTGATGTAAAATGTAATGGGCTTCAATTGGGTTCAAATAGGTTTCATTCTGATTTAATAGTCTGACAGGGCTTTAATGCTAATGGTTTAAATTTTCTTCCTCCAAAGTTAAAAATTAACCTTTTCATTGTTTTGATAAAAACGACTAAATATATAAGTTGAACGAATTCTATATTCAACTAAAGGAGAAAACCGAAAAAACAATATTTTTTAATGCATTTTCTTTTTTTTTAAACATAAAACATTAATATACATGTGTAATATACCGTTGGAAACCTAAAGTTTTTGAAAAAAAATTGTCTTAAACGCAAGCTTTTAAAAGTTAATAGGGAGTAATGAAAAGCCAATAAAGCTAACTGTTTGTTTTAGATAATAATATAATTGATTTTTTTATATAATATATGTTTCTATAGAAATCATCAATTTAATTAATTCTTCATTAGTTTCACTTATTTTAATCATTACTTTATTTTAATCTTATTACTTCGTGCTCCTAGGGTCCACAGAATTAAGAGAAAAAACAGTTCCTTAATCACAGCTCTGACAGAATTTACACGGTTCAAAAGTAATCATGAAGATTGGGAATTCATCTACACCGATGGCTCTAAAAGAAAAGATGGGGTAGGTGCTGCCGTGGTGTATAGGGACAAGCATTACATGTTCTCATTGCCTGAGTACACAACGGTATATAATGCTGAATTATCAGCTATATATCGGGCTCTCCTATCGATAGACACTAAAATAGTACTTTGCTCAGATTCAGAGTCTGCTATAACAGCACTGCGGAACACCTTTTCTCAAAACTGGTTGGTGAATGAAACCATGAAATCATTGGAAATGGCTGGATGTGTGATTCATCTGTTATGGTTGCCAAGCCATATCGGTATAAAGGGTAATGAGCTAGCAGACAGTGTTGCTAAAAGAGCTATTACCGACGGCCAATTGATCAGCACCACCCAACCTAGTGAAGTGATCTCTTTAATAAAGGAAAAGACGTGGCAGGTATGGCAACAGATCTGGACGGCAACGAGGGACAATAAGCTCAGAATGATAGAGCTCTATGCTAGAAGGACAAAGTCGAACATAAAGCTGACGCGAAAGGAAGAAGTCGTTTTGGCTCGTTTGAGGATCGGGCATACTCCTCTCGCCCATCAATATTTAATGAAAAAAAAACCCGCGCCTCAGTGTATTACGTGTGGAGAACCTCTCACAGTCATTCATATTATCACTGAATGCTATGCATATGAGAATGAACTACAAAATCATTTATCAGGAAATGAACATGAGGAAATATTTCAGGTAGAAGAGCAAATCAAGAAGTTGATATTATTTTTGAAATCAACAAAAATATTTCAAAAAATTTAAATTGCAACTTTTAATTAGCAATACATAAACGGAAATTGTAAAATAGGGTGCAAATGACCATTGTGGTTAAAAACCCCTAATAAATAAATAAATATTCTTTAACTGTATTTTAAAATTGTTTAATCGATATTAACAACGTAAGTAAGTGAAAGTTGTGTGTTGCCCGCGCCAGAATTTTCCGACTATAATCAATAAGAAAAACAGCTGTTAACCCTTGTATTGTGAAGTTGCCAACAAATTTTGTCTTTAAGTTTTTCTGTTCTTTGACTGGTTATTTGTTGAATTTGTAGAATGTGGTGTCCTGAAACAGTCAGGTGAGTTTGTTTTTTGTTTTTTAAGTGAAAAAGGACACTTTTGTCATGAACGACCGTGCATTGCCCGGTACAAGTAACGGATCTACTGAAGCTGTAGTTTCTACCCTTTTGAAGAGAAAGTTAAGAAATAACTCTAATGTTTCAAAACTAGATAGCCCTATTGAAAAGAAAAATATGAATTCCAAAGATTCCCAGATAAAAACCTCATCACTGAAAACTAACCAAATAAAAACACATGTTAATTTCAATAACCAACGTGCTTCAGAAAACAACGAAACAACTCCAATTAATATTATAAATAATAGTTCTGGTATAACTATTTCTAGTTCTACTCCTCAACAAACAACTAATTCTCATATTACTAATAGTACTACGTCGACCACTTTAAAGAGTATCCCTGCCATACCTGTAAGTAATATGTTTGAACCTCTATCCGCTGAAATAGAAGACGAAGAGAATGTAACGCCAGTTGTTCACAAGCCACCTCCAATAAAAATTAAAGGCGTACAAAATTTCCAGCTCTTTTGCCGAGACATCATTAGTTTAATAGGAGAAAACAATTTCGAATAAAAATATTAGTACCTTAAAAACACAAAATAGTGATGCCTATAGAGCCAGTGTGCGATATTTAGAGAACAAAGACTATAGTTTCCACACTTACCAACCAAGAGAAGACAAAACCCTATCGATTCGTAATTAGGAATCTTCATCACACCACACCCCACGAGATGATTAAATATGACGTAGAGAGACAAGGATTCAACGTCCGTCGCATAACAAATGTTTTACACCCCAGAACTAAAGAACCTCTGCCACTCTTTTTTGTCGACATCGAACCTGCTGCGAACTGTGCCGAAGTATTCAAAATTACGAATATAGCCTACACAAAGGTTAAAATTGAGGAACCTCATAAAAGAAGGGAGATTGTACAATGCATGAGGTGCCAACAATACGAATATACCAGAGCCTTTTGCCGCCATATACCAAGATGTGTGAAGTGCGGTCAAGACCATCTCAGTGATAGATGCCAGAAGCCACGAGAAGAGCCCCCAGTCTGTGCGTTGTGCGGTGGCGCTCACCCAGCGAACTACAGAGGATGCTCCGTACATCTCGAATTACAGAGAAGAAGACTCAACGTGCGAAGCCAGGGCGCTTGGAGGCGAGAAGTAACAGAAGTTCTGCCTCCAGAGGTGGGAGAAAGACTTACTTACCCTCCTCTTGAAACAGAAGAACATCAGACGGTATGTAATAACCCTACTTACAATTACACATCACCACAATATTCAATTTCTCAAAACACAACACCTCATTACGCAATACCTCAATTGGTAAGACATCAACATTCACCTCCTCTGCACCACACTACACCCCAAAATACAACTCCTCAATACACGACTCCTCAACACACTAAATTCCAGTATACAGTACCTCAATACACTGCTCCGCAACACATAACACCTCAATCTACGAATATGTCCCCACCTTTTTGAACACCTCATCACACACAACCACCATTCATGCCTTCATCTCAGTCAAGACCTAATAACACATCATCTCATGCACAATTTACCACTCAAGATTTCTCTTCACACTTCAATTCCTTTCTAAATGAATTTAAATCGATGATAAATCCACTCATAACTTTGCTCACCACGCTTGTTAATAAATTTATTCCAAATGTCAGCCCTTAATTATATTAATTAACATTCACTAAAACTCCTCCTCTGGAATGCTAATGGTGCCCTACACCGAAGAAACGAACTTGACATATACTTGCACGAACATGACATAGACATAGCACTGTTAACCGAAACTCACTTTACGAGGACCATACGATTTTATATACAGGGGTATATAGTGTACCGTGCTGATCATCCAAGCGGAGCTGTCCGTGGTGGCTCGGCAGTAGTTGTGAAACGAACATTGTATCACTATCCTCTACAAATGACAGCCTTACCTGAACTTCAATTATCAGCAATCTCAGTCGAAATTGACCACACAACTATTTCTATCGCCAGTGCTTATTGTCCTCCGAGACAGAGACTTTCACAAGATATACTTACTGACGTATTTACTGTTTTGGGACCTAAATTTTTATGTGGCGGGGACTTTAACGCCAAACATCCTCGTTTCGGCAATAGGACTCAAAGCCCTAGAGGAAATGTTCTTCTTAATACATGTCTGAACCTTGACTGTGACTTCATTCTACCACCAGAACCGACTTACTGGCCGACAGACATTAATCGACAGCCAGAACTACTGGACTTCTTTATCACTTCTCGCCTAAATACTCTACATCATCACATCACTATTGATAATGACCTTTCATCTGACCATTCTGCAGTTATGCTTTCTCTCTCTAGACACATCTTATCTACAACCCACATGCCTACGTTAACTCCTGGACCAATATTAATTAGTCAATTTCATAGTGCCATAATCAATAAAATTAACCTCAATACTAGCTTAAAGACTCAGGAAGACATCGACAATACTGTAGATACACTTACTAAGACTATACAAAATGCTGCCTGGCAATCAGCACATAAACCAGTAACAGACAATAACAAACAGTATTTACCCCCTGAAATACGGTCACTTTTTTTAGTAATAACAATTTTTATTGAGAAAATTTTACAATCTGTCCCAATTTGGACATTAATAGTATTGCTGAATGATATCAAACATACTACATTCATACAATATTTACACAACATAAAATTACAATAAAATATATACACAATAATGAATCAATACAAAAGTCAATAATTCACTTATACCTATATACACATACACACACTCATACATACATCACATTGAGTGGAGAATCTAGCCACTGCTAGAACTCCAATATATTTACAAAAGGTCGGGGGCCACTGCCGTTTCAACCTTCTAGGTGGGTTGTATGGATGAGTGGAGCTGGATAGGGATTGAGCTAAAGGATTAGGATGGTGAATGAGGTTCTGGTGGAATTTGGAAAATTTGGATGGAATTAGGTCTGAAATAAATGGAACATTAAGGTCGTGGTGCAAGGTATAATTGGAGACATAATAAGGAGCATTTACTATTGTACGGAGGACTTTGGATTGAAAGGATTGAATGCGTTTGATGTTAGAACGTTTAGCTGTCCCCCACAGTTCAAGTCCGTAGGTCCAGATGGGCTTCAGTATTGTCTTGTAGATTAATAATTTGTTTTCAACTGTAAGTTCAGATTTTCTGTTGAGTAGTCGGTATAACTGTCCGAATCGTCGGTTGAGTTCTTGTATTTTAAGTCTTGTATGTGGGTTCCAAGTCAATCTTTTGTCTAACAGTAAGCCAAGATACCGGACTGTATCTGAGAGAGGAATCGGTAATGAGTTGAAATAAACTGGCGGACAGGATTTTCGTCTAAGAGTAAAGGTTATGTGTTTACATTTGGCTTCGTTCACCTTTACACGCCAGTTATTACACCAGTGTTCGATAAGGAAAAGGTGTCTCTGAAGGTTTAAGGATGCTGTTTCAGGATTGGAACTGGATGATAGGATGGCGGTGTCGTCTGCAAAAGTTGCCAGAAAGGTATCAGGATGTGTAGGAATATCAGCAGTGTAAAGGATGTAGAGGATGGGTCCCAAGACGCTGCCTTGAGGAACACCGGCCTCAACGGGATAAAGGTTAGAAAATTCTTCACCACAGCGAACTCGGAAGGAACGGTTCGAGAGATAGGATCGGAGAATGAGGTATAGGGACTGGGGTAAATGGGTTTTCAGCTTGAAGAGTAATCCAGTGTGCCATACCCGGTCAAAAGCTTGCGCAATGTCCAGAAACGCACCAGAACAATACTCTTTGCATTCAAGAGCTGAGGAAATATGGTTTACAACTCGGAGCCCCTGTTGAACTGTGGAATGCTGAGGACGGAATCCAAACTGATGGAAAGGAAGATTTTGAGATTCTAATATGGGTAGGATACGTTTAAGAAGAAGCCTTTCGAAGATTTTTGAGAGGATGGGGAGTAGACTAATAGGCCTGTAGGATGAAGTGTTGTTGGAAGGTTTACCTGGTTTTAAAAAAAGGATGATGGTGGAATGTTTCCATAACAGAGGAAAATAGGTGGTGCGGAGGATGCAGTTATAAATATAAGTAAGGAATATAATAGCTTTCTGCGAAAGTTGTCGGAGGATCTGGGGAGTAAGGAGATCGTGTCCAGGAGATTTACGGAGAGTCAGTTTTTGGAGAAGATATTTGACCTCAGAGGGATTAATAGCTTTAGGAGGTAGGGAAAGTGGAATCGGTGACATAAGAAAGTCTTGCACTTTTGCGGTGTGATTGATGTGGGATTCCGGGTGAGGAGTGAATACTTTGGAGAGGTGTGTGGCGAATTCCTCGGCTTTATCTTCATCAGACGCAGCCCAGGAGTCATCACCACGTCGGAGAGGATGGGAAACATGATGGTATTTTAGGATCTTTTTCGTGACATTCCACAGAGAATTATCACGAGCTGATAGAGAGGAGAGGTAGGAATTAAAGGACTGGGAACGGAAGTTCGCCAACTCCCTCTTCAATTGTCTACAATAGAAGTTATAGGAGCGGCGATCTGTTGGGTGTCGGGTGCGCTGCCATAATGATCTTGCTCGGCGTTTGGTGTGGATAAGGTCTATAATAGGTTGTGGAAAATGATTTTGGTCTGGATTTATATTGGAGTGTTTAGGAGAGGAAGCAGTCCAGACAGCTTGTTGGATGGCGGTGGTAAAGGAATAGACGGAATTACTTTATAGTAAACATTATATGTATCTCTCAGTGTTGAATTTATTGGTTACTTTTATAAATGGTAATGCTTGGACTACTCTAATGATAGCTCCCGTAAATATAGGTCATGAGTACGTTATTGGATGTTTATCCGCTTTTGATAGCGGTTGGTAGAGACCTATCCATTGCGATAGAGAGTGGCGGCAGTGGTGTAGAAGGATCTGTTGGACTCTG